>MU769707.1:99296-193708 GCA_026770625.1 Nicotiana glauca
TGAAATGAAAAAAAAAAGATAAGAAGAAAATTCAAAAAAAATGGTAGCTTAGTACCCCCAATCTCTACTTTTACGCATTCCCAACATAGGGCTCCAATCTCTAGTTGAGATTTTTAGACATAGGGCCTCCATTCCCTAGTCGTATTTTTCCAACATAGGGCTCCAATCCCTAGTTGAGATTTAAGACATAGGGCCCCCATTCCCTAGTCGCATTTTTCCAACATAGGGCTCCTATCCCTAGTTGAAATTTTAGGCATAGGGCCTTTATTCTCTAGTCACCTTTTTCCAATATAGAGCTCCAATCCCTAGTTGAGATTTTTAGACATAGGGCCTCCTTTATGTAGCCCCAAGTCGCCTTTTGCCAATATAGGGCTCCAATCCCTAGTTGAGATTTTAGACACAGGGCCTCCATTCCCTAGTCGCCTTTTGCCAACATATGGCTCCAAACCATAGTTGAGATTTTTAGACATAAGGCCTCCATTCCCTAGTTGCCTTTTGCCAACATAGAGCTCCAATCCCTATTTGAGATTTTTAGACATAGGAACTCCATTCGATAGTCAACTTTTTGCCAACATATGGCACATAGGGCCTCCATTCCCTAGTCGCCTTTTGCCAACATAGGGCTCCAATACCTAGTTGATATTTTTAAACATAGGGCCTCCATTCCCTATTCGCATTTTACCAACATACGGCTCCAATCCCTAGTTGAGATTTTTAGACATAGGGCCTCCACTACCTAGTCGGCTTTTGCCACTATACGGCTCCAATCCCTAGTTGAGATTTTAGACATAAGGCCTCTATTCCCTAGTCACCTTTTGCCAACATAAGGCTCCAATCCCTAGTTGAGATTTTAGAAATACTGCCCTATTCCCTAGTCGCCTTTTTCCAACATAGGGCTCCAATCCCTAGTTGAGATTTTAGACATAGGGCCTCCATTGCCTGGTCGCCTTTCGCCATCATAGGTCTCCAATCCCTAGTTGAGATTTTTTAGACATAGGGCCTCCATCCCCTAGTCGCCTTTTTCCAACATAGGGCTCCAACCCCTAGTTGAGATTTTAGACATAGGATCTCCATCCCCTAGTTGCCTTTTGCCAACATAGGGCTCCAATCCCTAGTTGAGATTGTAGACATAGGGTCTCCATCCCCTAGTCGCCTTTGTCCAACATAGGGCTCCAATCCCTAGTTGAGATTTTAGGCGTAGGGCCTCCATCCCCTAGTCGCCTTTTGCCAACATAGGGCTCCAATCCCTAGTTGAGATTTTTAGACATAGGGCCTCCACTACCTATTCGGCTTTTGCCAATATAGGGCTCCAATCCCTAGTTGAGATTTTAGACATAAGGCCTCCATTCCCTAGTTGCCTTTTGCCAACATAGGGCTCCAATCCCTAGTTGAGATTTTAGACATAGGGTCTCCATCTCCTAGTCGATATTTTTAGACATAGGGACTCCATTCCCTAGTCGCCTTTTTGCCAACATAGGGCTCCAATCCCTAGTTGAGATTTTTAGACATAGGGCCTCATTTTCCTAGTCGCCTTTTGCCATCATAGGTCTCCAATACCTAGTTGAGATTTTTAGACATTGGGTCTCCATTGCCTAGTCGCCTTTTGCCAACATAGGGCTCCAATCTCTAGTTGAGATTTTAGACGTAGGGCCTCCATTCCCTAGTCGGCTTTTGCCAATATAGGGCTCCAATCTCTAGTTGAGATTTTAGACATAGAGCCTCCATACTCTAGTCCCGTTTTCCTCCTAAAGACACACAATCCTTGTTTTATCTCTTTCAAAAAAAAAAAAGTTTAGATCTTCGTTAAAAATAACTCACTAAATTTTTCTGGTGAAAACTGGGGCAGAAAAATTTCTTTCATTTGTTTGTTTCGGTGTCTGAGTAGGTTTGACCTCGAGGCACGGTTCGAGATGACCAAAAGAATGAGTCTCAATCCAAAATAAAGAATAGAAAGAGAAAATAACAAAAGAAGTGAACTCAGAATGGTGAAGCGGAGAAAGATGCGAACTGCCAAGATATGATTGAAATCAAGGCTTCGAATGTCCCGCCTTCATCCAAAGCTGAAGAGTGAACCAGTGGTCACAACTGACAAGCATGAAGATTCAGATTGGAGTCTACAGCAAGAACCGGCTATGACTCAAGTTCAAGCTTCAAGAGATTTATAGATAGGAATCTTGTAACTCGTAGCTGATATGATTAACTGGTTTAGCTTTTTACTTTCTATTTTGGTGTAATAAGGAGTTCAGCAAGCAGTAGCAGCAGAAGCAACAGGGAATCACAGCTTTTTGGTAGTCCCATCTACCAAAACTTCCAGAACTACACTAACCTGATTCCTTTGTAGCCAAGGATATGTAGGCAACCTCTGAAGTAAGGTTCGGTCAGGCTTTTTTAAAAATGCTTCTCATGGAGTTTCAAACTCTTTGCTCGAAAACCCTTTGTGTCTCCGAGCAAAGAGGGGCAGCTGTGAGCATGTGATTTTTGCCTCACATGAATTACTCCTACAAAATTCCAAAGAATTAGATATTTCTTTTTATTATTTGTTATTTTAAGAATTATTGTAGGATTTTTTTGATTGTTTGCATTTTTGTGCATGTTTAATTTTATTTAATTCATAAAAATACAAAAATACATTGAATTTGTATTTAGGACTTAGTTTTACATTTTGGTAAATTAATTTGTTTGACAAAAAAATCGAAAAAAATCACAAAAAATAGCTCATTTTTGCATTTTTACTTTTAGCTTCGAATTCTGTAGTTTTCTTTTAATTTGGTAATTAATTAATTATTGTAAATATTAGTTTGAGTAATTAATCTAATTTAATAGGATAATTTATTTAGGGATTAAATTAAATTTTATTTTTATTTGAAAAAGAAAAAGAATTTTGAAATGAAAAGAAAAGGAAAAGAAATGAAAGGAGTCTGATTTTTGGGCCAAATCCATTAAATTCCCCAGGCCCAAGCGAATTTGCCAATGCCCGTTCAAAAGTCGGCCCAAACCCGTGTCCCTTAACTTGGTCAGCCCCACTCAGGTAACCAAAGGACCCTATTTCAATTACATTTAATCGGGACTGTTGATCTCACTTGATCGAACAGTCCGAAACTGAGATCCCTTTTATTATTTAACTGTCCAAACGCCCCCTACCCCCTCTAACTCATCTCTCTCATTCCTCCTTCTCTTCAAAGATCACTCCTCCAACCCTAGCGCCGCCCTTGAGTTCTCCGCCATTGTAGCAGGCGGCGCTACCTCCAACCAACCCCAAATTCACACCACAACACCTCCATGACTTCCCCTCTCCATATCCCTAACTAGTTTTCTCCAAGCCTTTTTAGAAGCTCCCAAATCTTCGATCTTAAAACTGACCCCAAACCCTAAAATCTCAAAACGTCCAAATCGCCATGTCAATGAAGATTTAGGGTCAAATTTGATCTTATTCGTGTGTTCCCGGCGGGAACACATGATTAATTTCAAGATTGGTCAAAAATTTGAACGAGTTTGAAGATTGTTCAATTTCTACTATCTAGACCGTCCCCGCTGGTACTTTTTATTTTTATTCTTTATTTTTTTCATGTTTATTTATCGTCTCCATATGCTCCTGTTCATCCTTTATTTTCCTTATTATTTTTTATTTTTTCTGTTTGTTTTGTTCAAACTAATTTCTGTTTGCATGCTTGAAGTTAAAAGAAAAGAGAAAACTTGTTAAGTGCATATTGTCTTTAAATTTCATGTTAGTCCTTGCTTTATTTATTTTATTTTTTTAAAAGAAAAAGAATGTTAATTTTGGCAACTCTGTTTATTCTATTATTCTGTGGGTTTTTAGTTTGATAGTCCGGGTTTTGAAGGCCCATGTCTGGTTTACCTTTGGTCAATTTGACCCTTTTGATTTCAGGGGTAAAAACAGATGTCTTAAGGGTTAGTTTAGAAATTTTAGGCTAGAAAATATTTAATAACTGACTGGAAAAACTTCTAGGAAGGTGGGATTGGGACTAACTTAGAAAGCTGATTTTTAAAATAAGGGTATAGGAGCAAAAATAAAAATTACAAAAGGAGTAAAGGACAAAACTAAAACTCATTTATGCTGCCCTAAGGCTTGCCTATAAAGGAATTTTTTCTTCACTAACACGTTAGAATTTCAGAGATTAAAAAACACTAGAAAGTTAGAAAAGGCTGAGTCTCTTTCAGGCTTTAAAACACTGAAATTTGCTTTGGTTCTAATTCTTTGCTTCCTTTTGGTTCATTAGAACTCCTGAAAATTCAAATTCGTGTATCTGGGTAGAGAATGGTTTGAGTTTGGGGTTTAAAATTTTTATTTGAGTTGTTGTTTGGGTATTGTTCTATTGCTGGGTTTTAAGCTGATTTTGCTATTGCTTCCTCTTTTGTTGAGCTCTTACTGCTGCTTCTTCATAACCTTAGGCTGTTGTGTTGTTTATTTGATGTATTCAAGTACACATCTCAGATTCTGAATATGTAAGAATGGCTCATTTGATTTGAAGAAATGAAGATATCCATGTTTACTCGATGCTTTCTTTTATCTTTTGTTTCAACTTGTTAAATCATTTTTCTGTTTTAGCTTGCTAAAAAGTGATGTTATGCATTGAATATTCAAGACTTATGCTGAGGGTTGTATTTGGACTCTTATTTATGCTTATACTTTCAATTTGTTCTGAATCATTTCTCTTGAAATTTGGATGGTTGTACTGTAATGTATGAGCTCAATTGGAAATAGCTAATACCACTATAGGTTTTCTTTTGAGTAAGATATTGCATTCTCAGAGATATTAGATTTCAGGTTATTCTTCACAAATGGTTTAGTCTATTTTGAGCTTTTTCCTTTAAGGATGAATGAACTTAAAGGCTACAGGTCATTATTAAAAGCCTTCATTTGAATCAATATCATTAACTATGTGCATATATTTTGAATGCATGTTAAGTGTTTTGAATAAAATTGAACTCCATTACGTTTTGATAGTAAAGATCAATAATGTTGAGTCATGATAAGGCTGAACATTGCAGCATGGTATTCAGATTGGGCTTCAGTCTATGTTAAAATATGTAAAGCAAATTTGAGCTAACATGAGGTAGTGTGCTTGCTGGGCCTCAAATGATGCGAAATAACAGGCCCAAGTCGAGTAGCTCAGTTTCAGAATATGCATTTCAGTTTAAGCATGTTTGTCTCATTTACCATGCATATTTTTGTTTAATGAGTTGTCTGAATTCCAGACGCCTTTGTGGTAATTTGGGCTTTAAGCTTTTGCCTAGGGTCTCACAGCTGGGCCATTGTCTTAGCCCATTTAGACTAAATGCTATTGTCAATTCTGCTCTCAATATGGGCTCCCTTTTGGTTCTGCCGTGTGATATCACAAATGGCACTTGGGCCTGCCGCAGGTTTAGGCTTTCCAAATAATCGAATACCTGACCTCTTTTAATGCTAGTTTATTAATGATTAAGCTAGTTTAGACCGTTCGCTTAAAAGTAAAAATTCAATGCTCTTAGTCTTTAAATAACTAGTTTCTTCTAATTAGTTTGAGGTGTGTCATACTAGCCAAACGTATAATTTATGGCCCTCAAAATTAAATTTAGAAACTCTTTTGTTAGAATAATTTGAGGCGTGTCATGCCAAATAAAATTTCAAAACCCATGACCCTCAATTAATTTTAATCCTTTAGAAATCGAGGCGTGCCATTTAGTTGAATTTTCCATGGCCCTCCCAAATTTGAAAGCGCGTAGTTGCTTTAGGTGCGTAATTTAAATTAATTTTCTTAAACTCGAGTGTGCATTTCATGTGACCCAACTCCAATTCTCAACAATATTAAATAAAATGTGTCGTGGATCGCAGGTGCATTTCATGTGACATGGTTCAAGGCGTGTTTTAAATAACGTTGAATCTTCCTAAAAATATTTAAAAGCGGTTTAATAAGTTAAAAATTCACCATAGGCTAAAACATGTATTAAAATTAGATAATAGGCCAATTATAATAGTTTAAGAGACCGTGCTAGAACCACGGAATCCGGGGGTGCCTAACACCTTCCCTCGGGTTGGCACAATTCATTATTCAGAATTTCTGGTTCGCAAACTTCAAAAGGAAAGTCGAAATTTCCTCGATTTGAATTTTATAATAAACCGGTGACTTGGGAAATCAAAAATAAATTATCCCAAGTGGAGACTCTGAATAAAAATAAATAAATAATTCCATTTTGAATAATATTACTTTAATTGAAAAAACTCTCTTATATATACCTTCGGGTGTGTAAAAAAGGAAGTGTGACAGATGTTATCGAAGCCTTTAAGTTATTCGACGGCTGATTTTAGCGAAGCCCCTTTATCATTTGATTTTGCCAAGGGTAGCCTGATTTAACCGATTTTTTCAAAGTGTTTGAAGGTCTTTAATTTATGATGAAAGTCGGACATCTCCGAGCCATATTTTTTCGGTCGTAGCCTTTTTATATGACCGTAGTCTTTAATATGGCCATAGCCTTCAGGTATGCCTCTTAGACTTGTTTTCCCCGAGTATGATTATCTTGGCCTTTATATTGAGGGGATGCCTATTTGAGGTCTTACGAGTTTGAGTTTTTGATGACTCAGATGTGTTGATTGTCGATGACAGTCCCCGTGTATTCGAGGTGCATTTGCGTTCTAACTCTTGAGCCGTTTCCCGTAGGATTATAAGTATGAAACTTGTATAATAGTAGACTTCTTACATAAAGTGTTTTGATTTAGAAAGAATGATTCTTTGAATAATTGATACATGCGTACATGTTTTGCCTTTGGGGCTCGTCTATTCTGCATGGACACGGTTCATCTGACCGTTTGTCTCATTTCAAAGTTCTCCTATCGAGGACCTCTTTGGCGTGAAGTATTTTCCTCGAAAATATAACCTCTGAGGGTGATGCCCTCCAGTATTCGAGGTTTATTGAAAAGAAGCCTTGGATACTCTTTAGTTCTCCTTAGCTAGCACATAGTTGTTGCCTCGTTAAAAACCTCACTGATAAAACCCATTTGGGACAAAATCCGATCTAAGGGAAAAAGAGTGCAAGTTGTGCTTTAAAACCTAAGGACTTCGTGTAGAAAAGTGTTTTCAATATCTTCTCTCTATCACCTGCAATAGATTAGTTTCAAACTCAAATAGACTAAAGCATAAGGTTATACCTTAGCAGTAGTATCGTTTAGGTAGTGATACGTTCCAATTGTTTGGCAGTTGTTCACCTTCCATCGTGCTAAGTTTGTAAGATCCTTTACCAACAACTTCGAGGACTCAGTGCGGTCCTTCCCAATTCGGGTCTAGTTTCCCTTCATTCGGGTTTCGAGTATTAAGGGTGATTTTTCGTAGAACTAAGTCCCTGATTCCAAAGTGTCGAAGATTGGTCCTTCTATTGTAGTATCTCTCAATTCTTTGTTTCAGCACGACTATCCGAACTAGTGTTGGTTTCGTTTTTCATCTAATAGCTCAAGGCTAGTATTCATAGCCTTATGATTTGACTCCTCCGATGCATGCCGAAACTTGGCGCCGGGTTTTCTGACCTCGACAGGGATAAGGACCTCGGAGCCATATACTAAAGAAAATAGAGTAGACCCTATGCTAGACTTCGATGTTGTTTGATATGCCCAAAATACCTCGGGTAGAACCTCTCTCCATTTTCCCTTTGCATCGTCCAACTTTTTCTTTAGGTTTTGAATGATAGTTTTGTTTGTGGACTCGTCCTGTCAATTTTTCTTTAGGTGGTACCCAATTGATAAGATCCTCTTTATGTTATGTGCTTCGAGTAACCCTGTTACCTTGCTGTCGACGAACTGCTTCCATTGTCATATATGATCTCAGAAGGTATCCCGAACCGGCATATGATATGGTCCGAGATGAAGATAGTACTTCTTTTTCTCTAACTTCTTGAAGGCCTGTGCTTCCATCCATTTAGAAAAATAATCAGTCATAAACAAAATAAACTTAGCTTTACCTGGGGCCGTCGGTGGAGGACCGACTATATCTATTCCCCATTTTATGAAAGGCCACAGGGATAGGACCGAGTGGAGTTGTTATCCGGGCTGATGGATCATTGGTACAAATCGTTGGCACTTATCACATTTTTTGACAAACTCCTCAGTATATTTCTCCATGTTGTCCTAGTAATACCTTGCTCTGATAATTTTGCGATTCAATGACTCGGCACCAGAGTGATTCCCACATGTACCTTTGTAGATTTCTCATAGAACGTAATTAGTATCCCCCGGCCCTAAACGTACCGCTAGTGGTCCATCGAACATTCTCCTGTACAATGTTCCATCTTCATCTAATCCGAACCTACCAACCTTGGTTCGTAAGGCCCTTGATTCTTTGTGGTCCTATGGGAGTTTTCCATTTTTCAAATAATCGATGTACTTATTCCTCCAATCCCAAGTCAGGCTTGTAGAATTTATCTCTGCATGACCCTCTTCAACCACAAACTTCGATATTGGACAACAATCCCCAGAATGATATCATCTTCTTCAACTAAGGATCCCAGGTTAGCAAGTAAATCTGCCTCACTATTTTGTTCTCGAGACATATGATCCAGATTCCCCTCCTTGAAGCGGTGTAGAGTTTCTGTAGCTTATCCAAGTACCATTACATCCTATTCTCTCAAACTTAAAAACTCTTGTTCACTTGGTTTACCACCAATAATAAATCGCACTTGGCTTCAATGACTTCTGCTCCCAAGCTCTTAGCTAGCTCGAGACCTACAATCATGGCCTCATACTCGACCTCATTATTATTTAACCTAGAAGTTTTGATAGATTGTCTAATGGTACTACCTGTAGGCGATTTTAAGACAATACCAAGATCAGACCCTTTTACATTCGAGGCACCGTCCGTTAAAAGGGTCCATACACCTGATGATGTACCCGATCTTAGCAGGAGTTCTTTCTCTACTTCGGGTACAAGGGTCGGTGTAAAATTAGCCACGAAGTCAGCTAGGATTTGCAACTTTATGGCCGTTCAAGATTGATTTTCGATATTATACTTGCTAAGTTCGACGACCTATTTGGCCAACTGGCCTGATAGCTCGGGCTTATGCAAAATATTTCGAAGGGACTAAGTTGTTAACACATATGGGATGACACTGAAATTATGGATTTTAGCTTTCTAGATGCGCTTATCAATGCAAGTGCTCATTTTTCTAAATAAGGAAATCTAGTTTCAGCATCTCCTAGAGTTTGGATTACATAATAAACAGGGAATTGCACCTTGCTCTACTCGAACTAGTACCCCACTTACTGATATCTCAGATATTTCAAAGTATATTCATCCACCTTCGGGGTGTGAAGCAAAGGCGGGCTCGATAAGTATCACTTTAATTCTTCCAAGGCTTGTTAGCATTCCGGGGTCCACGCAAAATCATTTTTCATTTTGAGCAAGGAAAAGAACCGTTGACTTCGATCTGATGACCTCAAAATGAATCGACCCAAAACAGCTATTCGTCCAGTCAGCCTTTGCACGGCCTTCACACTATCCACTATCGTGATATCCTCTATGGCCTTGATCTTTTCGGGATTAATTTCGATACCCCGATTCGATGACCATAAAATCGAGGAACTTACCCGAGCCGACTCCGAAGGCACATTTCTCCAGGTTAAGCTTCATCTTGTACTTTCTCAAAATTTTGAATGTTTCCTGCAAATGAGTTAAATGGTCCTCTACGGCAGGGACTTAACCAACATATCATTAATGTAAACTTCCATTAATTTACCTATCCGTTCTTCGAATATTTTGTTAACTAGGTGTTGATATGTAGCTCCGACATTTTTTTAGCCCAAAGGGCATTATGTTGTAACAATAAGTTCCAAATTTAGTAATAAATGAAGTCTTTTCCTGGTCCTCCGGGTTCATCTGAATTTGATTGTAACCGGAGTAGGCGTCGAGAAAAGTAAGGATCTCATGGCCGGTCATGGCATCGATCATACGATCGATGTTGGGTAGTGGGAAAGAATCTTTCGGACATGCTTTGTTCAAATCCTTGTAATCTACGCACATTCTAAGTTTATTTCCTTTCTTAGGAACTACAACTACGTTGGCTAACCATACGGGGTATTTTACCTCACGTATAGACCTTATTTTAAGAAGTTTGGTTACCTCGTCCTTTATGAATGCATATTTCACCTCGGACTGGGGCCTCCTTTTTTACTTTATTAGTTTTAACCTGGGGTCGAGGCTTAATCGGTGTGTTGTTATGTCCGGTGGGATCCCTGTCATATATAAATGGGACAAAGCAAATCAATCCATATTATCAATAAGAAATTTAATAAGTTTTTTCCTGAGTTCGGGGGTTAATCTCGTTCCTAGGCATATCTTTCTCTCGGACATGTATTCGATCAGTATGACCTGCTGTAGTTCCTCGACAGTTGATTTGGTTGCATCGGACTCTTCGGGAATGACGAAGGTTTGAGGAGTAAGGACATTCTCTTCTTCATCTTCGATTACCTGTTTCTCTGATTCTGTCGAGGCTGGGGCAGTGATTGCTATTTGGCTGCCTTCTTACCTTTGGTGCTCGATTTCCCCAAGGTCGAAGGCTTTGGTATCGACTTCACTTCATCAACTGCAAACATTTTCTTTGCAGTGTGTTGCTCTCCGTAGACCATAATTACACCATCCTCCATTGGGAACTTCATCATCTGATAAAGGATTAAAGGTATTGCCCTTATGTTGTGTGTCCATGGTCTCCTGAGGAGTGCATTATACCTTATGTTGCCTTCGATGACATGGAACTTCGTATCTTGTATAGTCCCGGCTACGTTTATCAGGAGGATTATCTCCCCTTTTGTTGTCTCGCTTGCCATGTTGAAGCCATTTAGGACCCGGGACGCAGGTACAATCTGATCCTGTAGGCCAATCTATTCTACGACCCTCGATTTGATTATGTTTGCAGAGCTACATGGATCCACTAGAACACGTTTAACTTGAATTTTATTTAAGAGGATAGAAATTACCAGAGCGTCATTTTATGGATAAGGTATTCCTTCTACTTCCTCATCATAGAATGACAAGGCATCCTCGGGCACATAGCTCTGAGTCCATTTCTCTCTGGTGATTGACACTTTGGTGTGTTTGAACACAGGTCTTTGTGGGACATCAACACCATCAACAATCATGTGGATTACATGTTATGGATCTTCCTGCTCGTTTTTCCTGCTTGCATCTTTCTCCTTGAAGTGGTTTTTAGCTCGATCACTGAGAAATTCTTGAAGATGACCCTCGTTGAACAATCGAGCTACCTCCTCCCTTAGCTGCCTACAATCTTAGGTTCTATGGCCATGTGTGCCATGATAGTTACACATCAAGTTTGGATTCCTTTAAGAAAGATCGGTTGGTATAGGCCTGGGCTACATGGTATCTTTGATTCTTCCAATAGCTGACACAATCCCCAGTGTGTCTACACTAAAATTATATTCTGAAAATCAAGTTACTTCCACGGGTCAATGTGTTTATCGAACCCATTTTTACTCATGATCCCCCGAGAACTTTGACTCGATCATTTCTCCGATCATTCCGAGGAGCATTACGATCTGAGCCATTGTTTCTCCGATCGACATACGGTTGATAACGTTCCTTGTTTAATCTCGCTTCCCTGCCCGTATCCCTCCAGGGCTTGGCTGGCAATCTATTAGGATGAACTGAACCCGAGGGGGCTACCAACTGGTCATCCTCGACACTAATTTTTTATTGATAATGGTTATGCAAGTCCGACCACGTTTCACAGCTGGATATTCTATCAGATTCTGCGTTAGTTGTCGAGACACAATTGAACTCCTTTCATTCAATTCCTGCATAAAAGCTTGTACCGCCCAATCGTCCGAGACTGGTGGTAATTCCATTCGCTCCATCTGAAACCTGGACACGAACTCCCTCAACATCTCGTCGTTCCTCTATTTTATCTTAAAGACGTCTGATTTTCTCGTTGCCACCTTTATGGCCTCGGCTTGTGCTTTCACGAGGGCATCTACTAACATAGCAAATGAATCAATAGAGTTAGGGGGTAAGTTGTGATACCATATTATATCCCCTTTCAAAAATGTTTCTCCAAACTTTTTCAACAATACTGATTCGGTCTTATAATCATTCAGTTATTTTTTTGATCCCGTAAGTGTATGAAGTAATATGCTCGATAGCATTGGCTGTCCCATTATATTTGGGTATATCGGGCATGCGAAACCTTTTAGGAATGGGCATCAGAGCCGCGCTCTAAGGGAATGGTTTTTGTAGGAACTTTTTGGCATCTAAACCTTTCAAGACTGGAGGTGCCCTCGGTATTTGGTCAACACGGCAGTTATAAGTTTCCACCTTTTTGTCATTGTCTTCAATCTTCTTTTCCTCGGACTCAATTCTCCTGGTGAGCTCTTCGAGCATTCCCATAATAGTGGGGTCAGTCCCCAAGCCATTTTCATTCGAGCTCTCTGACGCCGGTTCAGCATGTCGAGTATTCTCTAGTTCTGCTATACTCGGAGTTTTATTCTGACTCTAAAGTTGAGCGATGGCGATCTGCTGAGCTTTCAACATCTCGATTATCACTTGGAGTCTGACTCATCTATCTCCTATACCTGGTGTTCCTTGGCCCCCAAATCAGGCTTCCCTGCATACACTCCCTTCGGGGTCTGCTCCTAAATCTGCATCCAAAGCAATGTGCGAACTAATATCAACTAGTTCCACTTTTGGCACTTTCTCTGGGTTTATTGGTGGTACACCGACCCCTATATTGCTGTTTTCCCTGTGAAATCCAAGACCTTCGTTGTCATGAACATGTGCATTTTGCGAGTTTGACATGTTTAATCCTGAGAATAAAAAATTATTGACAAGAAAAAGTGTAAAAATAACGCGTGTTATGAGAACCAGTACTGAAATAATCACTACTATCTTTAGCCCCCGTCAAATTGTTTACCTCGAAAATATGAGAAACAATTAAATTTGATTTGTGGTTTTAAAGATATATAATTTAGTTCAATACCAATTAGTAATCAAGAAATATGACGTGTAAATGAAAGAAATGAATGAATCCAACCATTGTTACTAAGTAGTGTCGACCACGAGCTTAGTGACCTCGAGATGAACCAAGAGCAATAAAGTAAGAATAATAATGTTAAAGGAGAATTCTGATGAACAGTGAGCGAAAAGTAGAGAGTATATTCTTTTCCAATAATTAGATAATCTTTACAAATGATTGAGGTCCCCTTTATATAATAGGGGAGCCCTAAATGTGGTACATTTCTATTTACGGTAAGAAATCTTATTGGGACAGCTATCTAACCGCCTAATACGAAATCGTACAATTCTATTTCGGGATTTGCGCCATGATTTTGGGTACGTGGCAGGAGTCTTGCTCATTCTGTTACAAATCCATAACGATATTATTTCGGGGTCGAGCATACTCGGCTTCGGTATTCATTGTGCTTCAATCTTCGGGCATTTTTCTCTGTCTTCGAGTTCGAGTCTGGTCCATCAAGCTCGAACTCGACCTTACCTGAACTCGGGCCTCAGGTGACCCCTCGAGCTTGAAAAATCGGGCATACTTGATTTCGACCGTATACACTCTGTTTATGTACTTTTCAAACAAATGATGTATTTAGTTCATACTAGCGTTGTAAACTCTATTCATAGAATCATGAGTTGTACTACCAGTTCTTGAAAAATGTATAAATTCAGTTAACTTCTCTATTTAATTATTTTTATTAATTTCATTAGAATTGAATAGTTATTAATTGGCTTACCTAGCGGGTTGAGTTAGGTATTATCACGGCTAGTTGGATTTTGGATCGTGACAGTTTGAAAGACGAAAAAGCATAGAGGCGAAGGAAAGTGGAGTGCCATGTAACCGGGTGTTTCGCCCTCAATTTAAAAGAGATGTCAAATATATGCATTTAACAACAATATTTTTAAAGTATTCATAAAAGGAAGCATAAAAAGTAACATTCTTTTTCTCCAACAGTACAACTCAATTATTGTCTATACTGCCGATGTTATCCTTAGTTTTTCTCTGCTATTTTGTTTCTCTTTTTCTATTTTTTTCTATTTTTTCTATGCTTTCCCTTTCCAGATATGTATTACTGTCGTTACCCTTAATCTTCTACCGATTTCTCAAAGTCAAAAATTAAACAAACTAAGGATTAATTTTGTATTTTCCTTTCTTTTTATTTTTGTATTTTGTAGTATGACTATTTATTCATGTTAACATGTGGCTAGCCTCAGTGGCAGTTGGTCACTATGTCTTTTCACGGCCAAGTGGGGAATTTTAGATGACAAAACTATACAAAGTTATGCTTATACCACTTTTCTAACATAAGAATTTGAATAGATTTTTCGTAGTGATAAACAACTGAAAGCCAAGAAAATTTATTAATGGGAAATAAATTTGAATAGAAGAAAGGCAATTCCTAAATCTTCAGGTCATTAGCTGTATTACTAACACAAGAAGGAACGCAAGTATAAGGAATAGAATCATGACACTTTGAACATAAGCATAAATTATAGTGCAAGCAGCCAAGCACAACAGAGGGAAATAAACTTCTTATAGAAAGGACTTTAAATAGAAGGGAGGAGAAATAAAAAAGTACTCACCTTTGTTCTCAAAAAAAGTGAAAATTCCACGTGTGTAATGTCTGGGAGTCTGCTCTCTTATAAGGTAATTAAATATTATAATATTTTCTATATAATATTTTCTATACAAAATGTAAATTTTTTTAATAACAGATATCAATCAACCAAAGGGAAGAAATTTTATTCGACCAAATTGAAGCAAGTTATGACCCTAGAGACTGTAAGTAGAATTGATGAACTTATACATATGTAATACTCCATAAATTTGAATTAGGTATGAACGTGTTAAATAAATACAAATATGATATTTTAGAATGTAAAGTCCTATCGTGATGAGTATGCATGGGTAGAAATAGTTATTTCGGAATCAAGACAGAGTTGAGGTGCATAAGATTCGATTAAAATCGATTAAGTCTATGGAAGATCTGTCTTCCGGCCTGATTTTATGAAAATCGGTTAGGAATTTTCAAAAACTTAAAACACGAAAATTGTATTCCTTTGAAATATCTTTGCAATAATATATTGTGGAGTATGAATGAATCTCTGAGTAAAAAGTTATGTATATTTTACTGGATAATATACAGTATGCGCAGCGAGGACCGCACCCAGTTGGTCCCGTGCGCTTGTAGCAGTGCTACTGCCCTTGCTGCGCATTCACGTGTGAGTTCGGGCCTTCAACTGCAGGGGAGCACACTCGGGGGTTGTTTTAAAAGCCCTACTTCGTTCCCCACACCCCTAAAACACAAAATTTACTCTAGAAAGGGAAGCCTTCAAGAACCTAATATATATTGCCATAGATTATTGTTGAAAGAGGCAACAGACATTGGGATACACTTAAAAAGCTAGCGTCAAGGTATATGAGTCTAACTCTCTACGTTTGGGAATGTTTATGATTCTCCCTACGTCTCATTCTTATGACTATTACGAATTTCTTCAGAAAGTAATTATGCCTGTGTTCCATGAATAGTTATAGAACTTCTACTCTCTAGATGATATGGTTTTATATTTCATTCGATATCTCATGCGGCTCAGTTATGACAGATCATTCTATTATGAATACATGTCCCAGTCTAGTCTTATTCAGCATTCTAGTATCATGTAACCCAGTATGGTTTAGTATTTCAGTATCATATATTGTAGTATAATTCTCAGTACCTTATTTTAAATCTTGAATGTTGAACACTTATATTTGGGCTTGAGGCTGCAGTTTATACTTTATGCATCTTTGGGACTGAGGCCGCAGTTTATGCTTTATGCATCTTTGGGCATGAGGCCACAGTTTATGCTTTATGCATTTTTGGGTGTGAGGCTGCAGTTATGTATATGTATACTTGGGCCCGAGGCCATAGTTTGTGCACATATATATTGGACCTGAGGCCGCAGTTTATTTATTCAGATAAACAGGTGGTTCATCATTCAGAAGAGGGAATATTCATATCTTTACTTCCTTTGTTCAGTTCAGTTTATCAGTTATTAGTTCTCAGTTCTCAGTTATACGATCTCAACTTCAATTTTAATATTTACAGTTCTTTCTTTCAGTTGTTTTACATACTAGTACAATTTAAATGTACTGACATCCCATTGCCCGGGGACTGCTTCTTACAATGCAGGCAACGATTTACAGGTTGACGATTGTGCTTGCTAGGACATCTCGTACAACTATTGGTGAGGCGCAGTCTTTCAGGGTACTATCCCTTCTTCTTTTTTCCATTATTTACAGTATTTCAGTTAATAAGATACGTTGGGATCTTGTCTCGGTAAAGATTTAGAATTTCAGTATTCTTTAGAGGCTTCATATTCTATAGTCTAGTTAGTCAGATGTTAGCAGCCTTTTTGTGTCATCCTTGTCAGCTACTCGTTTATACTTGCATACTTTTCAGTACTTTCTGCATTTATGATATTTTAACCAAATTATTTAGTAGATCAACATGTTGCATGTTTATATTCAGCTTACAGTTATACCATATGTTCATCTAGCTATCTAGTTAGTTTGCTCGGTCACATGTAGTTAGACACCAAGTGTCGTCTTACTCCAGGCTGTGGTTGGGGGCATGACAAAGCTTGGTATCAGAGCCTAGATTCAAGAGTCCTAGGGAGAGTATGAAGTCGTATCCAGTGGGGTCACATTTATGTGTGTTTGCGTGCCACACGTGTAAATATTTGACCACCAAGTCATCTTGGATTGCTTCATTTCTTTCATACTCTAGATCGTACAGTTAGAGCTATGCTTCCAAGAATCCTTCTAACTTGTGCGAAATATGTATTTCAGAAAATGCCTGCAAAAAGAAAGTACACCAATAGGGCCTCAACTACTAGCCAGGGAACTACGTCTAATGCTGCTCGAGAGGAGGGCACTCAGACTAAGGGAATTGCATTGAGCTCAGTGCTCGGTGCTCCAGATATGGATGTCAGGGGAGCTATCCAGTTTCTCACCCAGATTGTTGCTACTCAGGCTCAAAAACAGGGAAAAGTGTTGTTGATGAGATGGGTAGTTCCAGGTCTAGGGAGTTCCTCAACATGAAACCTCCAGTTTTCACGGGGTCTAAAAAGTATGAAGTTCCGTAAAACTTCATTGATGATGTTCAAAAGATATATTGAGTGATGCATGCTATAGACATTGAGGCAGTAAAGCTTGTTGCATACCAGCTGAAGGATGTTGCTAACACTTGGTATGAAATGTGGGAAGAGTCCCGAGGGGAGGATGCGGCTCCTACCACTTGGAAGGAGTTTGTAGATGCGTTTCTTGAACATTTTCTACCCATTGAGGTCTCGGAAGCTAAGGCTTTAGAGTTTGAGAGACTCAAACAGAATGAGATGAGTATGAATGAGTACTACCTTAAGTTCGTCTCTCTGGCCAAGTATGCTCCGAAAATGGTATGTGATATGAGGGACAGAGTTAGGCGGTTTGTGTTGGGGTTTTCACATGTCTTGTTTGCTGATGCTAATATAGTTTCTTAGAAAAATGACATGACCATTACTAAGATGGTTGCCTTTGTTCAAAGGGAAAGAAGAAAGGTCAAAGGAAGAAGAGCAGCTACCGAGAGAGAAGGAAAGGGAATACAGCAAGAGAGTTAAGTCTGCTTGAAATTTCAGCCATGGAGGATTTCAAGGAGGTATTAATTGCAAGTTTTTCAGGAAACCAAAATCAGGACCTACTCCATATTCAACTAGTGCACCAGTTCAGATGTCCAAGTTTAACAAGAAAAGCTTGAATTTCAGAGCAACGTCTGTGGTAAGAGACACCATGGGTGTGTCATTCGAGCACAAATGGTTGCTTTGGGTGCGGTTAGTAGGGCCATTTCTTGAGGGATTGTCCATCAGCAGGCAGAATAATGGAGGCAATATAGCTCAGTCCACTAACTCAATAGCCCCTCAAAACTCTCAAGCCCAACAAGGGCGTGGTGCAGCAAAGTCTGGTAATATGAGTGGTGGTCGGAACCATTTGTATGCACTGGCAGGCCATCAGGATACAGTGGCTCGTGGAGATGTCATCACAGGTATGCTAAAGACTTCACCTTTGATATTTACGCTCTTATGGATTCGGGATCCACCCTATCTTATGTAACCCCGTATTGCTAAGAAATTTGGGATAGAACTAAAAATGTTGTGTGTATCCTTTGAAGTGTCTACTCCAGTTGGAGAATCAATTATAACTAGACGTATCTATAGGGAATGTCTAGTCAAAGTGTAACATCGCCTTACTGTAGCATACTTAGTAGAATTGGAGAAGGTAGACTTCGATGTAATCATGATGTAATCATGGGCATGGATTGGTTAGAGTCATGTTATGCCATAGTGGGTTGTAGAACCAAAATAGTAAGTTTCCAATTTCCCAGCGAACCAGTCTTAGAATGGAAGAGTGAAGTAGTAGCACCTAGGGGTAGGTTTATTTCCAATCTTAAAGCTAGAAAGATGATCTCTAAAGGGTATATCTATCACCTGGTTCGACTTAGGGATGCAGATGTTCAGATTCCCACTCTCCAGTTAGTACCAACTGTAAATGAGTTCCCAGAAGTGTTTTTCGAAGATTCTCCTGAAAGAGAGATTGACTTTGGAATTGATCTACTCCCTGACACTAAGCTAATATCTATTCCTCCTTATAGAAGGAATCTAGTAGAGTTGAAATACCTAAAAGTCCAATTGAAATATCTTCTAGATAAGGGATTTATAAGGCCAAGTATTTCACCTTGGGGCAAACCCGGTCTTGTTTGACCGAAAGAAGGATGGGTCTTTGCAAATGTGCATTGAATATCCTTAGTGGAATGAAGTCACCATCAAGAACAAGTACCCTCTTCCTAGAATAGATGATTTATTCGATCAACTTCAGGGTTCCTAGTGTTTTACCAAGTTTGACTTGAGATCGGAGTACCATCAGTTGAAGGTTAAGGAAGTTGATATTCCTAAAATAGCATTCAAGACTTAATATGGGCATTTCAAATTTTTTGTAATGTCGTTTGGTTTAACGAATGCACCAGCAACTTTCATGGACCTTATGAATAGGGTCTTCAAGCCTTATCTTGATTTGTTCGTTATTGTATTTATTAATGACATCATTCAGAAGATGGAGTATTCATATCCTTACTTCTTTTGTTCAATTCAGTTTATTAGTTATCAATTCTCAAGTGATTGAGCGTGATGAGTGGAAAATATGAGGCAGTGACATTGAGCACTTTGAGAGACTGAGTACGTGATTTCATCACTGAGATACATTGCATTTGATAGACGTACTTGAGATATATGCATAGAGATTCATTCCGTTCTGCTATCTGATTTTTTGGTGAAATTCATGACTTCACATGTATAATGATATGTAGGCATAAAGATATATTTTCCTCATGCTACCTGAAAATGAAACATCTTATTTATTGTTGAAAGTATTTTGGAAAAAATCACATTTTCAACTTACTCATATTTTTCGCGTTTTCCGTAAAAGATTTGGTTTTCGCTGATATACTTGAAAAACAGGATTATTTTCTGGAACTGTGAACGAGCTGAACATTTTTATCTCTGAGTTACTTCTTTTATTACTTTCATCATGTTGTTATGAACTGTTGTTCGCTACTGGCATTGGATTCTGACCTTTGTTCCAGCTCGTCACTACTTTCAACCTAAGGTTAGGTTTGTTACTTATTGGGTACAACGGATCGGTTGTAATTATACTACACTTTTGTACCTTGCATGTAGATGTTGGCTATTGATGTTGCTGTGTTTGATGGAAGCTAGATTTTAAGATGTACCTGCATTCTGGTTGTATCTGTCTCTTTTCCATGGTAGCATTAGATTTATAAAAGAAAATGTATTTATGTACATTTTGAACAAATGGTGTATTTAATTCATACCAGCATTATAAACTCAAAATCTTAGAAGCTCATGATTTATACTACCAGTCCTTGGGGAATGTATATATTCAGATATTTTATTTTACTTAATTGTCTTATTAAAGTTCAAGGGAATTAGATAATTGTTAATTGGCTTACTTTGTTGGTTGGGTTAGGTGCCATCACGGCTGGTTGGATTTTGGGTCGTGACAAGTTGGTATTAGAGCTCTAGGTTCATAGGTTGTATGAGTCACAAGCAAGTGTCTAATAGAGTCTTATGGATCGGTATGATGACATCCATACCTATCTTTGAGAAGCTATAGGGCATTTAGTATAAACTTCCCATCTTTCTTTTCTTATCGTGTGGTATTTTTCACGACCCAAAATCTATTATAGGCTGTGATGGTGCCTAACGCCGCCGTTAGGCAAGACAATGTTGCTTCATCAATTTATTTATTCAATTTATTTCTTTTGAAATCATAATTTTTATTAATTAAATAGTATGAATAAAAATTTACAGGGTGAAATGATAGTAATTATGTGAACTACCATATTAAATATCTAGTAAAAACCCCCAAAACCTGGTGTCACAAGTGCATGAGCATTTTCTAAAGAGTACGACAATAATACAATATCTGTCTAAAATGTAAATAAGACAGGATAAAATAAATGGTACAATGGGGACTCGGTGGACTGCGATGCGTAGTCTGAATTGTAGCGCACATAAAGTCTCCTTGACTGATACCTTACGTGCCAAGACGATCAACAAAGGACCTGTCAAATCTTGCACATTTAGTGTAGAAGTGCAACATGAGTACGTAAATCAACGCGTACCCAGTAAGTATCTAGCCTATTCCTGAAGAAGTAGTGACGAGGGGTCGACATTGATACTTACAAGAGGTCCAATAAAGAAATATAATGAAATCATAAGCAGATATGAAGCATACAGAAATAATGGAGTAAATCTGTAGGTTACATAGTCTCCCAAATGTTTTCCTTTATAGAATGAACTTCTAAATCTTATATTCTACCTTAACAACTTAGAAAATGCCAAGTATCAATATCAAATAAATAAGGAATACCATAAAATGCCGTCCATCAGTGGAAGGTCTATCTCGTGAATATTCAGAGTACTAGCGATATAACGCATGATTCTGCCGAGGTCATTCAACCCGATCTAGAATAACGTATGCACTGCCGAGTGATGTGCAGCACGATCCATAGATGCATCTATATACTGCGTAGGCATTCGGCCCGCTCCATAAGAAATTGAATGAAGTTATTGAATCACGAGACACATGCTTACAATACAGTACATGAGCACAACATGAACATAATCTTTACCGTATCTCAAATAACTAGTCAATAACTCAAGGTGATAAGGCTCGGCCTAATATACACATAATTATTTCTAAATCAATTTTAGTTATAAGTTCAAGTAATTAAACTAGCAGAATGAGTTCAAATAATTCAAATATAATATAATATGGTCCTAAGTCTACCCCGACATAAACATGAATTGGCTACGTACGGACTCTCATCACTTCGTGTGTACGTAGCACCATCAACTAATATCACATAGCAATTACATGACCTAGGAGGTAGGTTCCCCCTCAAAAGGTTAGACATGAGACTTACCTCGCTCCAAAGTTCCATAACCAACTCCAACACCTCTCTAACTCTTCAATTTAAAGCCAAATGATATGAAACTAGCCAAAAAATGTGAATCAGAATATACTCTAATGCTTATAATTAATCAATTTATAACAATGCCCAACTCCGCTCGAAAAATCAATAAAGCTAACCCTCTAACCCACGTGCCCAGATTCTGAAATTTCTCAAAGATAAACTTTACCCAAAACATTAACCCAAATATATGATTTATTTCTAATTCCATGACAAATTTTGCTGTAAAAATCTAAAAATACCAAATTCTAGGTTTTCTACTAAAATCCCATAATTTCAAGAAATTTCCATGTTTAAATCCTTATAGAATCCATGTATTTAACTCAAAATAGGTGGGAATAACTTTTCCAGTTGAAGCTCTCCAAAGATTGCCCAACCAAGAGAGAATGAAAGAAAACGGGCCAAAATCTCGTATAAAACCAAGCCCTCTGCGCAGCGTTCCTCGCACCTATGGTCACTTGACCACTTTTTCGGTTCCGCAAGTGTGGCCAAAATACCACTTTTGTAGTCCTCCCTTTAGCCCTCCTGCCTTCGCATTTGTGGACAAGACTATGCTTCTATGGAGTCGCACCGTGACTAGGGATCCGCTTCTACGGTCTCGCAGGTGCGGCACAGCCCTCGGACCTGCACCTCCAGTCCAACTCCCTTCTAGCCGCTTCTACGGTCCACTGCCTCGCTTGTGCAATGAAGCTCCCACAGAAGCGGTTACACCAGCAACCAGAAAAATTCCAGCATTCCCTTAAGTCCAAAATTAGATCTATTATCCATTCGAAAACCACATGTGGCCCCCGGGACCTCGACCAAATATACCTACACGCCCCAATTTACATTATGAACTTAGTCGAGGGCTCAAATCACGCCAAAAAATATTGAAACTACGAATTGACGATCAAAATCCTTCTTTAACTTTGAAACTTTCCAACTTCGACGAACGCGTCCAAATCATATCAAAACATTCCGGAATGACGCCAGACTTTGAGCACAAGTCATAAATCATAATACAAACCTATTCTAAGGCTTGAAATCCCAAGCGGACATTGATAACATAAAAATCCACTTCAAGTCAAACTTAAGAAATTCTTAAACTTTTAAAATGCCAATCTTCAAAAATAAGCGCTGAAATGTTCCCGGACCACCCTATATTCAATCCGAATATACGGCCAAGTCTGAAATCATCATATGAACCTATTAGAACCTTAAAATCTCGATTCTGAGCTTGTTTACTCAAAATTCAAACCATAGTCAATCCTTCCAACTTAAAGTTTTTGAAATTAGAATTTTCTTCCCAGATCAACTCCAAACTTCCTAAAATCCAATTTTGACCACACACAAGTCATAATATCTAAAGTGAAGCTACTTGAGGACTCAAATTGTAGGAAAATGATCTAGAGCTCAAAATGACCGATCGGGTCATTACAATATTGATTCAACTTGAAGCGTAACTCTTTGAATTCCTTTCACGTATTTGTATGCACACGTGAGCACTCGATATCAGTTGTGCATCGACTAATTGTGATTCCGTGAATGAATTGCAAGATGTATTTTGGTGTGTTGATGATGGGCCAGTCTGGAGGACTTAAGACCGGGGTTTGACTATAGCTTGAGCATGGGGATTTTGGTTGTGTGAGCACGTGCTTTTGGACTTATAAGTCCGGTAGTGTCCCTATTAGTAAAATTTGTGGCTTGATGAGTGGTTGGATGGCTATATGATTAGTATGATGCGATTGCAGAATGTGTTCTGATGGATTAATATGATGAAAAGAGTTTGCTTGAGATCTAGAAAGGACTATCGGGTGCTTGATTTCTGTCTTGATGTGATGTATAGTCTCGAATTATGAGTGTATTGGACGATCTTTCGTGTTGGTTAAATGTGGAACAAATTAGGTTCTCATGCCTTGTTGGTGAGTTCAGACACAGGAAGATTAAGTGATTGCATAGTATTTGTGCTTGTAAAAAGGTATAAAGAGATGTTAGTGTGAGGCTAACCATGTGGGTTATAAACTATGAGGTAATACGAATATAGGATTTTTACGATGTTCTGTGGAAGCTTTCTTTTCTACTAGTGGGTAATATTTGTGTGATTTGACTTTAGATTGATTGTAATAGTTGGCATGCCCGTCACGAGGATGAATGCAAGATTTACAGATGATTTGAGGTATTAGATTGTTTATGTTACACGAGCTTATGAAGGATTTAGTTGAATCTCACTTCGGTATTCTGGCTGTAATAAAGTATGGGCATTGCGAGTTATCGAGTATTTTGATCTATGGCTTTGAGCCAAGTGAGGGAGTCTAGTATCGATGATTTAGTTGCATGGTTGTGTATTGTATTGGTTTCAGTCTGAGGCATACTTGTGAATCAGTTATGACTCATAAAGGTTGAGATCGAGTATGAATCGAGTGAGGGAATTTCTGGATGTAGGGTATATTATAGTTTTTGGGTATATGTGAATCATGGAATGATTGAGTAGTTATTCCCGAGGGATATAGTGCGCATGGAGTAGGAATTTACTCGATTATTTAGAGGTGCTGGTTACTTCTTTGTTTGTTATTATGCTAATATGTCATAATTCGTTCATCCCGTTTGGGAGGAGCAATTGAGATTTGAGCATAGTAGATTACTCTCGAGAAGGTCTAATTGATTCAAGGTTTATATGTAGCAATCGAGAATTTTTCTGGATTTGTACATGGTTAGGATCTGAGATTTACATCGGATGGTGTTGAGACTTGCAATATTTCTATATCTTCATTTTAGTGTCGGGGAGGTAAAGGAAATAGTTTTAGGTTCACATAAGGTATCTTCAGAGAATGTGTCTCGATTGTGGTACTTTGGGGGTGCTAAGAGGGAATACAACGGCTTATGGGTCTTCGGGCCGTGTGATTTTATTCTAGGATCTTGTGGGGGTGAGTTTTGGTTAAGGATCATGGTGTTCCCGCAAGGAGACATATAACCCTGAGGGTTATTTGGAAGAAACTCGGAGAGATAGGGATGTCTGGTAGTAGGTTGGATAAGCACGGTAATGAGTATGATTGGTACTTATGATGTGATGAGCTTCTACAGGTGTTTTGTGGCAATACACTTGGGTTTTGGCGAATTGCATGGCTTGGTGGAGCTAGAGAGATTCAGTTCCAATAGCTTGGTTATGTGCAAATGGGTTTTGAAGGGTTCTCGATAGTTTCTACCATGGTTTGAGATGGATATTTCCGATCAGCATGAAGAACATGTTGTGTATTGTGATTTTTCTCCTGGATGGGATCAAATAGAAGATTTATGATCGATTGAATATTTATTCTACTGGTTATTCAGAGTGGATTATGAGATTTTCGTACTTTTCATATGATGGCATGATGAATGCGATGTGTGGGGGGGATTAAGATTTGCATGTGGAAGGTCACGGTTCAGTATTGAAGGGAAGGTCGTGAATATTGAACAATATGGATGGTTTTAGGTTTAGATGATTGCTACTACTACTTGGTATTTCTTGAAAAGGGTGTGCATTTCAGAAGGTGTACTGCGTTTTGATTTACGGATGCTTCATTGGTATTACGGTGCTTGCCTGGTTGGTCGACTGTTGATATTCAGATTTTACTATGTGGCATGGAAAAATTATAGAAGTATTCCTTGTGGGATGATAATGTATGAGATATATGTTAGACATTTGGGCGGTGGAGTTGGGATCAGATATGATGATTCGTGTGTTCTATGGATCTGAGGATTGGGAGTTCTTAGAAGCAGATTGTTTCATGGTTGTGTACTATGAAAATGTGGCCAAATCTAGCCAGATGATAGCATATGTTATGGTTAGTTCATTGTGGACTTCCGGAGGGTTATTTATCTATTCATGGATAACCTGAGTTGATTTAGGACCTATTGGTAGGTCCAATGAGGATGTATATTCTACAGCGGGTTGTATTGGTCATGTTCTGATATGTTCTATGAGTTACTCTTCTATGCTACGAGGAGTTGTTATTTGTTGGTTATATGCACACATGGTGCGGTTCTATTGGGGCATTAGAGTAGAATTTGAGCGAGATGGGTACTTGGATGATGCATGATTGATTCTACATTGGTTATGTTCTTTCGAGATTGTGTGGCATTATGTCATTCGCTTCTCCATGGTTATGGTCATGCCATTGGATACTTGATGTCAAGTTATGCGTGGTTATTGATTTTGAGTAAGGTGGCTTGAGGTATTTTATATGGGCCAGTGTTTGGATGGGGTCACACATCGCATCAGAGTTATATTGAGATATGACCCTTTGTGTTAGATTCCTATGTTATGGTTCTACGATGTGTGATGGGATTTTAGCATTGCATTGTGACAGTACTTGTTGAGCTTGCGGGATGATTCTCTCATTTGAGTCATTTTCCATGTTTGAGTACATTTGACTTGTTGCGCGTTGATGCACATATTGCACGGTTTGTGGCTCTAGGTAGTATTGGTGTGG
The DNA here is from genome assembly GCA_026770625.1 of Nicotiana glauca. Taxonomy (NCBI): domain Eukaryota; kingdom Viridiplantae; phylum Streptophyta; class Magnoliopsida; order Solanales; family Solanaceae; genus Nicotiana; species Nicotiana glauca. The sequence continues at coordinate 125,301 of MU769707.1, forward strand.
CATGTTAGTAGAGTAGCTGGTATTTGATAAGATGAGTTCGTCGGATCTAGGATGGGTGCTAACGTATTTGATTACGGTATATTTGGAAGGATAACATCATAAATCGGCTTAGAAATTGCTATAGTGCTTGTTGAAGGAGAGGGAGCTCTATGAGTTGTTGATCTAATAAATGGTTATGAGTTTCTGTGTGTTTCTTTCATCATCAGCAGTGTACGAAGGTTTAGAATGAGGTTCAGTTTAATTCTATTTTTATTACCGGTATTGGGTTGTTTTGAGCAATTAATGTGATCGAAAATTTTGCTACGAGTATTCAAGTCATGCGGTATGTCATGTGAGTATATCTTGGGTTATGGTTATGGCTTGATACAACCTATTCAGGCTTATATAGTGTGTAGATGCGAGGTCCGAGTCTTGTGGGAAATTCCAGATGTTGGAAATTGGATTCTACGGTTTACGGGTTGAGGTTAAAGTAATGTTCTTCAATTATGTTATAATATCAGGCCTATATGGAATAGGGTGACGTGGGATCACTCTCGGGAATGTGCATGGTAAGGTTGCACGGTGGTTTGATGGCTTTGGAACAACTCCTGGTACGTTCGAGGATAAACGTATATTTAAGTGGGGGAGGATGAAATGACCCAGCCGGTTGTTTTGAGCATTTGCACTTCGCTCGGTAGTTTACGGACATGAATAGCTCCGTATGATGTACTACTTATGTGAATCGTCGGTTTTGGTTTTCAGGTTATTTGGAATTGATTTGGAAGAATGAATTTAATTGTTGAAGCTTTAAGTTGGAAGAGTTAACCAAGTTTGAATTTTGTGAATATGACCCCGGAACGGAGTTTTGATGATTCTATTAGGTATGGATAGTGATTTTGAACTCGGGCTTATGCCCGGATTTGCATTTGGATGTTTCTAGAAGGTTTTGGCACAAATTGGTGAAAATTGGAAACTTGAAGGTATGGAAAGTTCATACGTTTGACCGAGAGTTGACTTTGATGATATCGGGTGAATATCTTCATTATGTTACTTGGGACTTGTGAGCAAAATTTGAGTTAATTCCGGATTAATTTGATATGTTTCGGCGCGAGTTTTGGAAGTTGAAAGTTCAAGGTTCATTTACGCTTGATTTGCGGTGCGATTATTCGTTTCGATGTGGTTATGTGTGGTTTGAGGCCTTGAGTAGGTCCGTGTTATGTTATTAGACTTGTTGGTATATTCGGACGTGGTCCGAAGGGCTCGGGTGAGTTCGGACGAGGTTCGAATTATTTGTAGCCTTTTGAAGTTGCTAAAGTTTTTGGTTGCTGATGTCTTCGCATTTGCGCATGAGGGACCATAGGTGTGTGCTCACGGAAGAGAGAAGATGGTCGCAAAAGCAACCTGGGAAATGCTGGCTTGGGAGGCTTCACGGAAGCAGTACTTCAGGCGCAGAATCACGATTACAGATGCGTCTCTTGTCATCGCAGAAACGGCCATTGGTGGCCAAGGATGTCTCGCAAGTGTGTGACTTTGTTCTGCGGAAGCGAAGGTCGCAGGTACGACCTACTATCCGCAAATGCGGTGAATGTGAGACAAAAGCTATAAATCGAGGTTTTTATTCTTTTATCATATTTGAGATTGGGGGCTCTAATTGAGATGATTTTTGGAAAAAAATTCATCACAAGGATTGGTTAAGTGTTCTACAGTCGGTTTTGATTATATTTCACGAATCTATCTTCATTTTCGGTAATTGGATTGTCAATTTTAAATAAAAATTGGGGTTTTTTTAGGACATTGTAGACATGTAATTTTTGACCCTCCCCGAGATTTTATACATTTTAGTGTTAAATATTTAGTTTACGTCTAATATCGCTAATTTAAATAATTTTGACTCTCTTACTTTATCTTGTCACAATATTAAAAATTACAAAATATTTTTTTTGTTTAGCTAATTGACATTTCATTTAGTCACTTTTGGTTTATCTACTTTTCATAAAATTAAAAAATATACAAAAATCGTTCCACTTTATTTTTAGGAATATTATTTTAATTTTTGAGACGATTTTAATCTAATTCCATTTTTGTCTTTTAGTGTGATATTTGAAAAATACCAAAAAATAGGTTTGTTTTAACGGTTAGTTTTATTTTAATAGTTATTTTACTTAAGTATGATTAATTAGTAAATGGTGTAGTATTTTTAGTATTGTTTTAAAAGAAAGAGTATGAAATTTGAGGCTAATGTTGTTTGGTCTTAATTGAAGAGGTCCAAAGAGACGGCCCAATTTTAAATCCCAAACCCTAAGACCCACTCCCCCTTCTTCTTATACTTCCTAACACACATTTTCAAGACCCAGACACAACCTAAAAAAACCCTAGGGAGGCACCCCACCTAAAACCTTAAAGCATACACACATTTACGTCGACACTCAGAAGAAACAGACAGACGAGACACATCAAAAGAGACAAGGAGTTAACACACACGAAAAAGGCTAGCTCATTCTCCCTAGTATTTTCCTCCCATTTCTCTCTTCGTATTTAGAACTGTTCCAGCTTCGTTGCCTTCGAGTGTTGCATCTCGACTTGAGACAAGGATGCTATGATCTTGCAAAGGATTGATAATTTGAGCCATTGACCAGTATATCTCCAATATAGCTACTCATTCCTTTATCTCAGTTTAAGCCTGAAAATCCATAAACAAAAGAAGAGTCGGAACTTAACAGCCCCTTAACTCTCACTGGCCAGGGTCTAGTGGCTGGAATTACTTCTGTGATGTTGTCCATCAATTTATCTTGTAAATTGAACATAGATATCTTGGCCTAATTATTTTGGTCTATTCTCGATGGCATATGGAGCCAATTTTCTGAACTTTTTGGTGAAAAAGCATACCAGCGCGTTGACACTCCAGTTATCAGATATTTGAGCTTTTAGTTTATCGTTTTACTGAGGTCGATTTTGGTTTCGAGCTTTTCGGTGTCGATTTGAGGTTCCGGTTTATAATTTTGGTGTTTCGGTCCAAGGATTGTTCCTTTGTTTGGCCCGATTGATTTGCAATTCTCAGCTTTGTTCATCAATAAAAGGTCCATTTCTCAATTTTCATTCTCATTTTATTGTGTTATGATAGCTTGGTACGCGTGTTAGTTGATTTGTGATTCCATGTTGTTTGAGTAATATGTCTTAGTTTTCATTTAAATTGTTTTAATTAGTTTTATTTCGATTGTGATATATGTAGTCTTGGTTCTTGAATAAATACTTTTAATCGGGTAGATAAAAAATTGGAATTGTTTCTTTCTTGTCTAGGAATAAGAATGGGCCATAAGGTGGATTTTGAACCATAAGGAATCTGGCCAAGTAATAGATCATGTTGGCTAGCCTATTTGCCCCCCAATAATATCTTGTTCATAAATTTGGCCTTACAACAATCTCGACCTTAGGAAATGACTTTTGAACATCGTATATTGCTTTAGGAATGATTAATAATAAATCATTGTGACCGTGGGTACGGTTCCAGTGGCATGGTCACGATACATAATTCTCAAATTCGGGTGTGTATTTCATGTGACCCGGCCGTAACTTTGAATAATAATAAAGTTAACATGCCATAAATCATGGGTACGGTTCCCGTGACGCGATTCACAATATGTACAAAACGATAAGTGTACGACAATCATGACTTGTTCTAGAAATAATTCCATAAATGTTAAAAGCGGTTAAAAGGAATAAAATGCACATAGGTTTTAAATATGTATTAAATCAAATAATTAGGTCAATTATTGATAGTTGAGCGACCGTGCTAAAACCACGAAATCCAAAAATTCCTAACACCTTCTCCCAGGTTAACTGAATTCCTTACCCGAATTTCTCTGTTCGCAGACCATGAATAAGAGTCAACTTCCTCTATTCAGGATTTTAAACCAGTAACTTGGGACCCCATAAATTATCCCAAGTGGCGATCTGAAATTGAATAAATAATCTCGTTTCGGTTATTGTCACTTTAATTGGAAAAACTCCTTTATATCCCCCTCAGGTAGAAAAAGGAGGTGTGACAACTCTGGAGACTCTGCTGGGGAACGAACCCATAACTTCCGGTTCAGGGTTCCAGAATTCGAGCTTAGAAGAACTTTTATAATTGACTTTTATTTATTATCTTATTTTACATGATTGGGCCTGATATTCTAAATGTCACTTTTTACCGCTTTGATATTATTTGAGCTGTATATAAACTGCTGAGAAACCCTTCTCTTCTAGTCTTCTGGGAACTGCACGCTGGCATGACTTCTTTTCTGTTAGTGTCATACCCTAATTTAGAACGAGGATCGGATCAGTTACAAAGCCGTATGGCCTTTTGGTTATCGGTACGTTGCCTCCCCTCCCCTCCCCCCGGCTCGAGTTGTCTGCTTGGGTAAGCCAGATCTAGAAAAATACACCCAGGTTTTTAAACATAGAATAACATAGCATCATGTTGGATCCCTAGTAGGAACGCTTGTTTGCATCACGTGCATTTGAGTTTGGGGACACAACATAGGGGTTGGGTCCGTCTAGGACGTAAGTGTACCCAAATTAAAAATGACCATCCTGATGCATCTTGCGTGCTACTTGCGCATTTATTTTCTTCGGCTTACATGTTGATCGTCTTGTAAAATAGGGAAAGAAAATAAAAAAAATAAGGAAAAGAAAAACAAGAAAAAAGAAGAGTGAGGTAGGATAGAAAAACACCCGGTTCTGAAAATTCTGGTATTAAAAAAATCCCGAAACTCCCAAAATTTTGAAAGGAAAAAGAAGAAGAGAGAAGTAGAAAAGGAAAATGCATTTCAAAATAATTCATATTTTCCCGTTGCGTCAAAACTGACCGAACTACGCGGGTCTAATTCTCATAGGATGTGAGATACGTAGGCAAATCTCATCTGTTCCGGCCCCTAATTTTTTAAAAAAATAAATAAAAATATTTTCTTTTACTTCTTTCTTTAGAAAAGTCTTTCTTTGAGACCCTAATTTAAAAAAAATCCAAAAATATTTTCTTTTAATTTCTTCTAAAAATTCAAAAAATATTTTTATTCTTCTTTAGAAATTTTCTTTCAAAAATTGAAAAGAAAATTCAAGATTCAAAAATATATTTTCTTTAGAAGTTTTTCTTTCATAATTTTAACATAAAAGTCCAAAAATCCAAAGATATTTTCTTTCTTCTTTAGAAGTTTTTTCTTTAGAAATTTCAAAAAAAAAAAAAAAGCGAAATCAAAAAAAATATTTTTTCTTCTTTATAAGTCATTCTTTAAAAAATTAAAAAAGAGAAAAAAAACAAAAAAAATTCAAAAACTTTAGTTTATTTCCTTTATTCCCAATCTTCCCGAAGTACGCAAGATGTAATTCATGTTCCCACATAATACATAGGCAACCCACATCAGGTTTGATTGAATGGTTAAAAAAAGGGAAAAAACCAAAAAAAAAAGAGAAAGGAAAGAAACAAAAAAAAAGAAGAGAAAAGAGAAAGAAAGAAAAAAATGAAAAAATAATGAGTGTTTATTCTAACATGCTTGTTATTTTGAAATAAGAGCTAGTCAAAGGTGGTCGGTTTGTTGGTTTGCAATGGCGAGTCACAAAAACCATCCAACATCTATCGGAAATAAAAGCATCTTCTCAACCGATAGAACAAGCACCATTATCGTTGATCCAAGGTCACGAAAAGGCAAGTTGGTAGTGAAAAGTAAATAAAAAAATAGAGGCAAATATGGGGTTGACTTTACCAGATTTGAGCAATAGGACATGGGTTGCTCGGAATAATCGTCAAAATTTGAGTGTTGAATCCAAAGCAATCAAAATGGTCAAATGCCGTAGTAATGCTAATGTGCGAATATGTGGCTAAGATGTCGCTTAGTAACTGGAAAGTCACTCCTCCTTCAACCATGGCAGGTTATTTTATCTTCTTTTCTTCTTCTTCTGGTGTTATCAGACACTGCTATCCTTCATTCAATAAAAAATTGCCTGTTATTTTGTGTCAATTTTGTGCATAATTCTTTTCACGCTAGTTCTAGTGACATGACATGCATGCAGAATTTTTGGCCAGATATTAGAAAACTGATTTAGTCTGGAATTGCATGAGTGAGAAAGAGATACATTTGAAGAAGAATAGACACATGAAACATTTGGAAAATAAGCATGAGCTAAGTTTACATGGAACCAAAGCAGTCATGCTCATGGAAATTAAGGATCTCTACCTTTTGAATCATTTGAGAAGGTCGGGCTTAAGGATAATCGGATGGGTTGAAGACTGTTTAGCACTAAGAGATAGAAAGTGATTTTCAATATAAGATGTATTCCAGACAAGTTGAAATGGATCAGTTAGTGGCAAAATGTATCTTTTACATCAAGACAAAATCCAAGAAAAGTCACCCAAATTGACGAGGGTCATTCACAGCGAGGAAAGTATTGCTCATACAGCTTTATACTGAAAAAGACCCAAGAAGACAGGCATGTTCGTCAATGCCGTGATCGCAAAAAAGATAATATGTTTGGCATTCTCAAGGTTGGGAGGTCCTTTTTCTACTACCCAAACTTTATACCCTTTGTTACATCTTTGAGCTTGTGTTATTTTCTTTGACCACCCTCTTTTGGAATCAAGTTTAGAGTCAAAAGTCCAAACAAAAAAGAATAAAAAAAAATTAACAATAAAAGTTCATGCCCCAAGAGTACAAACTGAGGCAGCTCTTAGAAAATTCAAGTGGGAAAAAAGGAAGAAGAAGAAAAGAACCGTCGAATGTCCATGCCCCTAGAATATAGAAGTCGGGCAAACAAAAAGAAAAAAATAAAAAAATGAGGGAAAAAAAGAAAAGAAAAGGAAAAAAGGGAAACAGAAAGAAAGATGAAAATAGTTATGTCAGATGTTTGAACTATGTTAGATCTAATTCCTTAAAAAAAGGATACGTAGGTAGCTTTACATGGTTCGATGCAACCAAATAAGAATACAGAAAAGAAAAAAAAAAGAAATCCGAAAATTCCTAGTATCTGAAACTGGGGCAAAGATTTATTTTGCTTTTGAAAGAGTCTATTCCAAGAGTTGTAAACCTACAACCCCTCATTTTGAGTCTACTTTGAGCCTTCATACCGTCCTTTCTTTCTAACCATATCCAAAAGCCTTCCAAACAAGACCTCCTAATCAATTTTGAGAATGCCAAGGAAAATACGTATTGAGCAATGGTTGTCAAATGGAGGACATGTTCATGGTTCTCACACTAGAAGGCAAAAGAAAAATAAAAAGAAAATGAGAGAGTCTTACTAGTGAAAACCCTCATGGGCACTATAAGAGACGGTAAGAAGAGATAAATAAATGAGAGAGACTTTTTGATGAAAACCCCTCGGGGCACCACTAGTCGAAGGTGATTCGTGAAGAAGACGTAAAGATATGACCTGAACAAGCCCTACTTCAAAGGTCATAAGAATGGTAGAAGGGAAGATTGGATTAGTTTGATAGATTGGCCGTTAAGCCCAAAATGAATGTCATGATTATTAAGGTTAGTTATTGAAAAAAAAAGAAGAAAAAAAGCCCTTCCTTCTATCCTTCCCAATAGGGACATTTCTTGTTAGTATTATTTCTTTGCATTATTTGTGTCCTTCACTTTGAGTCCGTCCTTGTCAAAACAAGCAAGAAAATATTTCAAATTCTGCTACCAGATTTTCAGTTGCACAAAGTAAATTTGGCCAGCAAACTCAGTTGTTACTGTCAACATGCCTTGGAGAATTCATGCAAAGGTTTCTTCCCAAAAGATTCTTGTCAGCCCATTCGGTTAAATTAAGCAAAGATAACCTCAAGGTTAATCAAGGATTCTCTGTAGTACCGAACAATGACTATGAAGTGTGCACATCATGAAAAAGGCTCTTACCAGTTGTGATTCTCTCTGACCGACAAATTGCTCCAAAAGCAAAGACATTCAAGATATTTGAAAAGGTTATCCAAGAAAAGAAATCTCTTTTTTTGAGATAAGGCTGACTGAGCCGCAATACAAATGGTACTAGGTATGAAACAATCAGAGTTACTGCAGAACAAAAATATCTTGAGACCGACTCAAGATGATCGAGCAAAAGCCAAGCTGCTCAAGATTCAAGGCCACAAACCGACCACTACCATTAAAAAAATGACAATTTTCTTTGTTTGAAATAGAAACAAAGCAGTGCAAGGAAAGTGGTTTAAAAAAAAGAAAAAAAAAAGAGAAAAAGAAGAGAAGAGAAGAGCGGACAAAGGGAAGTTTCTCAAATCTTTGCCTTTATTTATCTTTCTAGTGTGCATAAAATTTTGCTATTGCTCTTCACATTTTTCCTCCTAGGATAAAAAGCTCTAGTTTGATGAATTTTCTCCCAATAAAAATCTTAGTCTGATGAATCTTTCTCCTAAGATAACAAAAAAAAACAAGTCTGATGAATCTTTCTCCTAGGATAGAAATCTTAAAATGATGAATCTTTCTCATAGGATAGAAATCTTAGTCTGATGAATCTTTTCCCTAAAATAACAAAAAAAAAAAAAAGAGGACCTATTCTAATGAATTTTCTCCTAGGATAAACGTATTAGTCTGATGAATCTTTCTCATAAGATAGAAAATCTAGTCTGATGAATCTTTCTCGTAGGATAAATGTCTTAGTCTGATGAATCTTTCTCCTAAGATAGAAAACTTAGTCTCATGAATCTTTCTCCTAGTATAAACATCTTAGTCTGATGAATTTCTCCTAGGATAGAAATCCTAGTCTAATGAATTTTCTCCTAGGATCGAAATCTTAGTCTGATGAATCTTTCTCCTAAGATAGAAGACCTAGTCTGATGAACTTTCTTCTAGGATAGAAATCTTAGTCAGATGAATCTTTCTCCTAAGATAACCAAAAAAAACTAGTCTGATGAATCTTTCTCCTAGGATAAACTTCTTAGTTTGATGAATTTTTCTCCTAAGATAGAAGAACTAGTCTGATAAACTTTCATCTAGGATAAAAATATTAGTATGATGAATCTTTCTCCTAAGATACCAAAGAAAAAAAGAAGAAGAAAAGAGACCTAGTCTGATGAACTTTCTCCTAGGATCAAAATCTTAGTCTGATGAATCTCTCCTAAGATTAAAACCTAGACTGATGAATTTTCTCCTAGGATAATAACTTTTAAAAAAAAAGGAAAGTCTGGATTTGTTTTTTAAAAAGGGGTCAATTTTAGTTTTCTTAAGTTATCAATCTTTCGTTGTCTTGAAATCAGGACCTTCCTGGATAATGGAATTTAATTTTAATGTTTTTCAGGACCCTCCTAGATAATGGGATGTAGTTTTAAGTTTTTAGGTCCCTCCTGGATAATGGGATTCATCTTTGAAATTCTTATAGCTCTATTGGATAACAAAATTCGATTAACACTCACAAATGTTCCCGGTACCAAACTGGGGCAGAAAAGTTTCTTTTATTTGTCTGTTTTGTCATAATGGCAACGCCCACCTGGAGAATAAGGGAATTCCTTTCAAGTTTTAGCATCAGGCGTCCACCTAGAGAACAAGGGAATTCATTTCAAAGTTTAAACATCAGGCGCCCACCTGGAGAACAAGAGAATTCATTTCAAGTTTTAGCATCAGGCGCCCACCTGAAGAATAAGGAAATTCATTTCAAGTTTTAGCATTAGGCGCCCACCTGGAAAACAAGGGAATCATTTCAAGTTTTATCCTCAGGCACCCACCTAGGGAGCAAGGGAATTCATTTCAAGTTTAAGCATCAGGCGCCCACCTGGAGAACAAGGGAATTCATTTCAAGTTTTAGCATCAGGTGCCTACTTGGAGCATAAGGGAATTCATTTCAAGTTTTAGCTACAGGCGCCCATCTGGAAAACAAGGGAATTTATTTCAAGTTTAGGTATCAGGCACCCACCTGGAAAACAAGGGAATTCATTTCAAGTTTAAGCATCAGGCGCCCACCTGGAAAACAAGGAAATTCATTTTAAGTTTTAGCATCAGGCGCCCACCAGGAGAACAAGGGAATTCATTTCAAGTTTTAGCATCAGGCACCCACCTAGAAAACAAGGGAATTCATTTCAAGTTTAAGCATCTGGCGCCCACCTGGAGAACAAGGGAATTCATTTCGAGCTTAAGTTGCAGGTGCCCATCTGGAAAACAAGAGAATTTATTTCAAGTTTAAGCATCATGTGCCCACCTAGAAAACAAGGGAATTTATTTCAAAGTTTAAGCATCAGGCTCCCACTTGGAAAATAAAGGAATTCATTTCGAGTTTAGGTGACAGGAGCCCACCTGGAGAACAAGGGAATTCGTTTCAAACTTTAAGCATTAGGCGCCCACCTGGAGAACAAGGAAATTAGTTTTAAAGTTTAAGCATCAGGCGCCCACCTGGAAAATAAGGAAATTCGTTTCAAAGTTTAAGTTGCAGGCGCCCACCTGGAGAACAAGAAAATTTATTTTAAATTTTAAGCCAGCATCATACACCCACCTGCAGAACAAGGGAATTCATTTCAAGTTTAAGTTGCAGGCGCCCACCTGGAGAACAGGAAATTCGTTCAAGTTTTAAGTAGTTGCAGGCACCCACCTGAAGAACAAGGTAATTCATTTCTAGTTCTAAGTCATTAGCAGGTGCCCACCTGGAGAACAAGGGAAGTCATTTCAAAATTTGTTTCAGAGTTATTTCATGTTTCAAGTCAGTAATAGGCACCCACCTGGGAAACAAAGGAAGTCATTTTAGAATTCAATTCAAGTTAGAAGTAGCAGAAGCTCGCGGCAAGAATGCGAGTCAATAGTTCGAGATAACCAACAGAAGAAGTCTCAATCCAAGAAAAAGAAAGAAAATAAAAAGAAAAAGAAAAAAGTAAATCGAAAACGCAAAAGCAAAGACAAATGTGGACTGCTCAAGACATGACTGAAGTCGCGAACACGGTGTGTCCTGTTTTGATCCGAAGAAGCCGCGGAAGAATGAATCAGCACCTACAGCTAGCAAGCATCAAGGTTCAAATCAAAAGTTTGCATGAAGAACCATTCAACACTCAAGATCAAGCTTCAGAAGACTTATAGATAGGAATCTTGTAACTCATGGCTGATATGTTTGTGCAGTTCTTTTCATTTTTGATTTTGATGTAATAATAGGATAGCGTACCGGAACCTCGACGGACTGGCACCTCAATTGGCTCTCCACCTCGGTATACTCCATCACTGTTCCTGCTTCTGAACTACACGTGGCTTGATTCCTTTATAGCCAAGGATATGTGGGCAGCTCAGATACCAGGGCTCAGTTACATTCTCCTTTCTCTTAGCTTTTGGTCTCTCTAAATATGAGTCGGGTCAAAAAACTTGTCTCGTCGTTCTTTGTCTGAAAATATTTCGCGTTTCCAGTCAAAGAGGGGCAGCTGTAGACATGTAATTTTTTACCATCCCCGAGAGTTTACACATTTTAGTATTAAATATTTAGTTTAGGTCTAATATCTCTAATTTAAATAATTTTGACTCTCTTACTTTATCTTGTCACAAAATTAAAAATTAAAAAAATATTTTCCTTTGTTTTGATTTATCTACTTCTCATAAAATTAAAAAATATACAAAAATATCTCCACTTTATTTTTAGGAATATTATTTTATTTTTTGCGATAATCATAATCTAATTTTATTTTTGTCTTTTAGTGTGATATTTAAAAAATACCAAAAAATAGGTTTGTCTTGATGGTTAGTTTTATTTTAATAGTTATTTTACTTAATTATGATTAATTAATAAATGGTGTAGTATTTTTAGTCTTGTTTTAAAAGAAAGAGTATGAAATTTGAGGCTAATGTTGTTTGGTCTTAATTGAAGAGGTCTAAATAGATGGCCCAATTTTAAAGCCCAAACACTAAGACCCACTTCCCCTTCTTCTTATACACCCTAACACATATTTTCAAGACCTAGACACAACCTAAAAAAATCCCTAGGGAGATCCCCCACCCCTAGCCGTTTTCTCTTCTTTTTCTTTACAACCTAAAACCTAAAAACACACGCACACACTCACGTCGAAACTCACAAGAAACAGATGGACGAGACATAAAAAAAGAGACAAGGAGTTAACACACACGAAAAAGACTAGCTCATCCTCTCTAGTATTTTCCTCACATTTCTCTCTTTCTATTCAGAATTGTTCCAGTTTCGTTGCCTTCGAGTGTTGCATATTGACTTGAGACAAGGATGCTATGATCTTGAAAAGGATTGAGAGTTTGAGCCATTGACCAGTATATCTCCAATATAGCTACTTATTCCATTATCTCAATTTAAGCCTGAAAACTCATAAACAAAAGAAGAGTCAGAACTTAAAAGCCCCTTAAATCTCACTGGCCAGGGTCTAGTGGCTGCAAGTACTTCTGTGATGTTGTCCACCAAATTTTCCAATAAATTGAACAAAGATATCTTGGCCTACTTATTTTGGTCAATTCGGCGATTGCATATGGAGCCAATTTGCTGAACCTTTTGGTGACAAAGCATACCAATGTGTTGACACTCCAGTTGTCAGATATTTGAGGTTTTAGTTTATCGCTTGACTGAGGTCGATTTGGGTTTCGAGCTTTCCGATGTCGATTCGAGGTTCCAGTTTGTAATTTTGGTGTTTCGGTCCAAGGGTTGTTGCTTTGTTTAGCCCGATTTATTTGCAATTCTCGGCTTTGTTCATCAATAAAAGGTCCATTTCTCGATTTTCATTCTCATTTCATTGTGTTATGATAGCTTGGTGCACGTGTTGGTTGATTTGTGATTCTACGTTGTTTGAGTAGTATGTCTTACTTTTCATTTAAATTATTGTAATTAATTTTATTTCGATTGTGATGTATGTAGTCTTGGTTCTTGAATAAATTCTTTTAAAAGGGTAGATGAAATATTGGAGTTGTTTCTTTCTTGGCAAGGAATAAGAATGGGCCATAAGGTGGGTTTTGGATCATAAGGAATTTGGCCAAGTAATAGATCATGTTGGCTAGCCTATTTTCCACCCAATAATATCTTGTTCATAAATTTGGCCTTACAATAATCTCGAACTTAGGAAATAACTTTTGATCATCATAGCTTGTTTTAAGGACGATTAATAATAAATCATCATGACTGTGGGTACGGTTCTCGTGGCATAGTTACGGTACATAATTTCTAAATTTGGGTGTGCATTTCATGTGGCCCGACCATAACTTTGAATAATAATAAAATAAATATGCCATAAATCATGGGTACGCTTCCCGTGACGCAATTCGCAATGTGTACAAAAATGACAAGTGTACTACAATCGTGACTTGTTCTAGAAATAATTCCATAAATATTAAAAGCGGTTAAAAGGAATAAAATGAACATAGGTTTTAAATATATATTAAATCAGATAATTAGACCAATTATTGATAGTTGAGCGACCGTTCTAAAACCACGAAATGCAGGAATGCCTAACACCTTCTCTCGGGTTAAGAGAATCCTTACCCGGATTTCTGTGTTTGCAGACCATAAATAAGAGTCAACTTTCTCGATTCGAGTTTTTAAACCGATGACTTGGGACACCATAAATTATCCCAAGTGGCGACTCTGAAATTAAATAAATAATACCATTTTGGTTATTGTCACTTTAATTGGAAAAAATCCCTTATATCCCCCTCGGGTTAAAAAGGGAGGTGTGACAGACTTCACAAAGCGAATTTTTGAGTTTTGAACATCGATTCGGAGTCAAAATTTAGTAAAACTAGTATGGTTGGACTCGTAACTGAATGGATTGTCGGAATTTATATGTTTTATCGGGTTCCGGGGTACGATCCCGGGTTGGACATTTGGGATATTTTTGGTATTTGATTAAATATTCAACCTTTATCGATTGAGTTTGTTTCCTTTGGCTATATTTGATGTATTTGAGTTGGTTTTGGATAGTTTCAAGCCCTTCGGAGTCGGTACGTGCAGGATGGAAATTATGGAGCATCTTTTGGCCTGCTCAGTATTAGATTTTGGTTGTTCGAGGTAAGTAACACTTCTAAACTTGGTGCTGAGAGTATAAAACCGTAAATTACGTGCTATGTGATTGATGTTGAGGTGACGCGCATGCTAGGTGACGGGCGTGCACCAGAAATGGTGATTTAGTCAATTCCTTAAACTTGTGTAGCTATCTTATATGAATACTTGTACTGTACTCTATGTGTTAAGCACTTGAGTTATGATTTATGTTAGAAAACATGTTTAGACTATATGCTGATACTATCGGGACACATAGTGGTCATTCTTTGTTGTTGAGTTATTTTCTTAATTGCAGTTATGTATCCAGTCGCATTTATCATTACATATCATATCCCAGTCTCTGTTATTATATATTATCATATCTCATATCATTAATTTAGGTTGCTTAGCATGAGTGTGGTGAGCTCGAGAGATTGTAGAGATTGATGACTGAGTGAGGCCGAGGGCTTGATTGTGAGGATATTGATACTATAGCACGTGAGTTATCCGTGCAAATTATAGTGTTGTCACGACCCAAATTTCTCTCTATTGGGTATCGTGATGACATCTAGTCTTAGGGACTAGATAGGCCTAACATTTAAGTGAAACAACAACAATATTTAAATAACAACTAAGAATTTAATAAAAACATCTGCAAAAATTTACAATTTCCCAAAAATGGTAGAGCAAGTCATAAGCCCTATAGAGTTTGCTACAACTTCTAAATACAATTGTTTAGAAATAATAAAAACGAAGAGAAAACCCCACAAGGAATCGCTCAAAACCGAGCTCTACAAGTTAAAATATGATGAAAATGACCTAACCCTCGATTTGAAAAACTTATATTCTGCCCAGTTCTGAAAGCATTGCGAACGCGAAGAAAGGCTCGCGTTCATGAAGAAGGAAAGTGAGGCTGTTAAAAATAGGAGGAATTGACCCGTAGCCCACCCGGAACACACCTGAGGCTCCCGTGATCCCTTCTAAACACACAAACAAGTTCTATAACAAAACACAGACTCGCTTGAGGTCTCAAATCACATCAAACAACGCCAAAAATGCTCCACGAATCAAACATATGAACTTCCAAATCTTCCAATTTCTAAAACTTGTGCCGAAACCTATCAATTCAATCTGGAATGAAGCCAAATTTTGCAGACATGTCCCTAATGACATAATAGAGCTGTTCTAACTCTCGAAATTACATTCCGACCCCGATATCACAAAATTCAATTGTTAGTCAAACTTTTCCATCTTCCAAACTTCAACTTTTTCAGCCATCCCCGTAATGCTTCAATTTAACCTACAAACTTCCAAATCCAAATCCAGTCTTGTGACTAAGTCCAAAATCACCATGCGAAGCTGCTGACATCATCCAAAACTCATTCCTGAGCCGTTTACTCAAAAGTCAAAATTCCGATCAAATTCTCACCGCTTATGCTTCCAAAACTAGAATCGTTCTTCCAATTCAACTTCGAATTATCTGGCAACTAAATTTAACCATGCATGCAAGTTGATACATATAATATGAATATGTTCAAGACCTTACGCCATTGAACGGAGCTTAAATTCTCGTAACAACTAGTCGGGTCATTACATCCTCCCTTCTTAAACAAACGTTCGTCCTCGAACGTGCCAAGATTTGCCTTGAAGTCATCAAATCACTGACACGCTTTCAAAATAAACTCGCAGGTGATACCACGTCATCCTAATCCGCATAAGCCCGACGACACCATCTCAACTGTAAATTAGCCTTTCTACCAATACCTAAGCCTTATAGTTAAAATTCTCACCTATCATTCATTTCTAAAAGACCCGATTCTAAATCCATATCTGGTATCAGTCTCGACCGGTTGCAACGACTCATACCTACACCTAAAAGGTACAACCACATAACATAACACACCACACATAGGCCCATAATAATGCTTCTAATCACAGTAGCTACTCGTAATCAAAACCAGCATCGACCATTAGTCTCATATCCCATAGGAACCCATTACAAACCTCCACAATACCGATGATGATACAAGAACCACGAAGACCTCTTAACTATACACCCAAATCAATAAGTCACAATTAACACTACTGGGCACACATCCAATAGCTAAAAATGACTAAATATGTAAAGAGAAACGCATAAGAGAAATATCAAACAAGCCCGACAGGCACAACTCTCTATCAGTATTATACAATGAATCAATTCAAATAGTAAATCAAAGTACACGAACAATCATAAGGACCTCATCTGGGTATAAATCTCTATCGTGGCATACAACCAGACTCAAACATATCAAATCCCATGGAATCGCGACAGTCTCACCCTCAACTCTGAATATCAAGGAAAATGTACATCAAAACAACTGAAACCTTCCACTAGATCAATCCTGTCACAAAGTTACAACAAGTACTAGCTCCCACACCAGAACAGACTATAGATTTTGCTATAGTCCTTGTCAAAGGAGAGGGAGCTCTATGACTTGTTGATATGATGAATGGTTATGAGTTTCTGTATGTTTCTTTCATCATCGGTAGTTTAAGGAGATTTAGAATAAGGTTCTATTTGATATGATTTTTATAAACGGTACTGGATTGTTTTGAGCAGCTACTGTGATAAAAAATTTTGCTATGAGTATATGAGTCGTGCGGTATGTCATGTGAGTATATCTTGGGTTATGTTTATGGCTTGATACAGCCTATTCAAACTTATATAGTGTGTAAATGCAAGTTCCAGGTTATATGGGAAATTCCAGATATTTGAAATTTGATTATGGGATTTACGAGTTGAGGTTGAAGTAATGTTCTTTAGTTATATTGTCACGTCAGGACTATATGGAATATGTTGACATGGTATCACCCCCGGGCATGTGCATGATAAGATTACACGGTGGTTTGATAGCTTTGGAATACCTATTGGCACGTTCAAGGATGAACGTATATTTAAGTATGGGAGGATGCAAGGATTCGACTAGTCGTTTTGAGCATTTGCACTTTGCTCGATAGTTTACCGACATGAGTAGCTTCGTATAATGTATTATGACTTAGGTGAATTGTCGGTTTTGGTTTTTAGGTTATTTAGAATCAATTTGGAAGAATGAATTTCAATGTTGAAGCTTTAAGTTGGCAGAGTTAACCAAGTTTGACTTTTGTGAATTCGACACCAGAACAGAGTTTTGATGGTTCTATTAGGTCTGGAGGGTGATTTTGGACTCGAGAGTATGCTCGTATTTGCATTTGGATGTTTCTAAAAGGTTTCTGCAAAAATTGGCGAAATTGGAAACTTAAAGGTTTGGAAAGTTCATAAGTTTGACCGAGAGTTGACTTTGATGATATCGGGTTTGGATTTTGATTTCGGGAATTTGAATATCTTCGTTATGTCAATTGGTACTTGTGTGAAAAATTTGAGTTCATTCCGTATTGATTTGACATGTTTCGGCGCGAGTTTTGGAAGTTGAAAGTTCAAGGTTCATTTAAGTTTGATTCGCTGTGTGATTCTTTGTTTTGATATGTTTATGTGTGGTTTGAGGCCTTGAGCAGGTACGTATTATATTATTGGACTTGTTGGTATATTCAGACGGGGGCTCGAGTGAGTTTCGGACGGGGTTCGGATTGTTTAGAGCCTTTTGAAGTTGCTGAAGTTTTAGTTGCTAATGTCTTCGCACTTGCACATGAGGGACCACCGGTGTGTGCTTTAAGAAGTGTGAAGATGGTCGTAGAAGAAACCTAGGGAAAAGTGGCTTCGAAGGTTTCGCAGAAGCGGTTCTTCAGGCGTAGAAGCTTGATCGCAGATGCGCCCCTGGTCATCGTATAAGCGGCCACTGGTGGCCAAGGCTGTCTCGCAGGTGCGTGTCTTTGTTCCGCGAAAGCGAAGGTCACAGGTGCAACCTACTATCCATAAATGCGGAAAATGCTGGGCAAAAGCTATAAATAGAGATTTTTGGCTCGGATTGAGATGATTTTTGGAAAAACATTCATCATAAAGATTGGGGTACGTGTTCTACACTCGGTTTTGATTATATTTCATAAATCTATCTTCGTTTTTGGTAATTGGATTGTGAATTTTAATTAGAAATTGGGGGTTTTTTGTCTAAAACGTCATAAAACAAATTTTGGAGTTTTGAACAACGATTCAGGGTCGGATTTGAGTGAAACTAGTATGGCAGGACTCGTAATTGAATGGGTTATCGGATTTTATGAGTTTTGTCGGATTCCAAGGTACGGTCCTGGGTTGGATTTTTGGGATGATTTTTTGTCTTTGATTAAAGATTCTACCTTTATTGATTGAGTTTGTTTTCTTTGGTATTATTTGATGTATTTGAGTTAGTTTTGGCTAGTTTCGAGCCCTTCAAAGGTCGGTACGTGCGGGATGGCAATTATGGAGCATCGTTTGGCTTCCTCGGTACTGGATTTGGCTTGTTTGAGGTAAGTAACACTTTTAAACTTTGTGTTGAGGGTATGAAACTGTGAATTACATGCTATGTGATTGATATTGATGTGACATGCATGCTAGGTGACGGGCGAGTGGCATTCACCAGAAATGGTGATTTAGTCGATTCCATGAAACTATGTAGATATCTTATTTGAATGTTTGTACTGTACTCTACATGTTAGAGCACTTGAGTTGTGATTTATGCTAGAAAACATATATAGTCTATATGCTGATACCATTGGGACACATAGTGGTCATTCTTTGCTGTTGAGTTATTGCTTAATTACTGTTATGTATTCAGTCGCATTTATTACTACATATCATATCTCAGTATCTATTTTTGTATATTTTCACATATCACATCATTAATTTGGGCTGCTTAGCATGAGTGTGGTAAGCCCGAGAGACTGGAAAGATTTTTGACTGAGTGAGGCCGAGGGCCTGATTGCAAGAATATTAATACTATAGCACGTGAGTTATCCGTGCAACACGTGAGTTGTTTGTGGATCCAGATATTGATACTATAGCACATGAATTATCTGTGCAAATTATAGGGCTTCGGTTGAAGGAGTCCCTCCTGAGTCTATACACCCCTAGTGAGCGCAGTTGCTATCAGTTATTATATTTGGGTTGGGTATTCCATGTACAATACTGAGTGACTAAGTGTGTTGAGTGATTGAGCGTGATGAGTGGAAAGTGTGAGATAGTAACATTGAGCACTTTGAGAGAGTGAGTACATGATTTCATCACTGAGATATATTGCATTTGATAGACGTACTTGAGATATATGCATAGAGATGCATTCCCTTCCGCTATCTGATTTTTGGTGACATTAATGATTTCATATGTATACACATGTAGGCATAGAGATGTATTTTTCTCATGCTACCTGAAAATGAAACATCTTATTTTTTGTTGAAAGTTTTTTGGGAAAATCACATTTTCAAACTTACTCATATTTTTGGCGTTTTCCATAAAAGATTTGGTTTTCACTGATATACTTGAAAAGCAGACCTATTTTCTGGAACTGTGAACGAGTTGAGCATTTCAATCTCTGAGTTACTTTTTTTTTTACTTTGATCATACTGTTATGAACTGTTGTTGGCTATTTGGGTTGGATTACGACCTTTGTTCCTGCTCATCACTACTTTCAATCTAAGGTTAGGTTTGTTACTTGTTGAGTACATAGGTCAGTTGTACTCATACTACACTTCTGCAACTTGCATGCAGATGCTGGCTGCTGATGTTGCTGTGTTCGATGGGAGCTGGATTTGAAGATGTACTTGCATTCCGGTTGTAGCTGCCTCTGGTTCATGATAGCCTTAGATTTATAAAAAAATATTATTTATGTACATTTTGAACAGATGATGTATTTAATTCATACCAACTTTGTAAACTCTAAATCTTAGAAGCTCATAATTTGTACTACTAGTCCTCGGGGAATGTATAAATTCAGATGATTTATTTTACTTAATTATCTTATTAAAGTTCATTGGAATTGGATAGTTGTTAATTGGCTTACCTAGCGGGTTAGGTTGGATGTCATCACGATTGATTGGATTTTAAATCGTGGCACTTTTCTAGCAAAATCATATACTGTTTCATATACATCCTCGTTGTCATTAAGAGAACATTACATCTGAAATATGACTCACATTTAATACATTAAGATAAGTTGTGGCAATCTGCTAGTGGCTTTAAAACTATTGTAGAAGAGAATAGGCTGGCATTATCTCGATGCATTTCAGATGACTTCCATAGCATAATCTTTCTTTATAAAGAAGTTAAACGCATGTTAGTTGCTATAATTAGAGTTTTTGGTAAAAATCATTCCTTAACTATAAGTCAAACCTGAGGTACATCCTTGGGTTACTTCAGTAAACAAAAAACATCCCTATATTATCTAAAAGTGTGACGACCCAAAGGGTTATCACCTGTTTTAAATGAATTCTGTGCTTCCGAGGCCTTGAAAATCTCATTTAGAGTTGCCTCTATTTGCGTTCGCAGTCCGGGCGCGTAGCCGGAAAGCTTAAATATGAAACTCTGTGAAAAATGCTAAGTTTTGATATTAAAATGAATAAATTTGACTTTGGTCAAATTTTTGGGTAAACGGATCCATACCCGGAATTTGACAGTCCGGGAGGGTCCGTAGGAAAATATGGGACTCGGGCGTATGCCTGAAATCGAATTTCGAGGTCCCGAGCCCGAGAAATAAATTTTTAAAAGAAATTGTTTTTCAAAAATTTTTAAGGAAAATTGTGACGACGCAAAGGGTCATCACCTGTTTTCTCTTTCATTCCGTGTTTTCAAGGCCTTAAAAACCTCATTTTTACTTGTCTCAATTTGCGTGCGCAGTCCGGGCACGTAGCCGGAAAGCTTATATGTTAAATGCTATGAAAAATTTCAAAACGTGGCTTTAAAATGATTAAAGTTGACTTGGGTCAATATTTTGGGTAAACGGACCCGGACCCATGATTGGAAGGTCCCGTAGGGTCCGTAGGAAAATATGAAACTCGAGCATATGCCCGGAATCGAAATCCGAGGTCCCGAGCCCGAGAAATGAATTTTTAAAAGAAATTATTTTTTTGAAATTTATTTGGAAATTTGAAATGAAAATGGATTAGAAAGCATTGGTATCGGGCCCGTATTTTGGTTCCGGTACCCGATAAAGGTCTTATATGTGGTTGAAGTGCTTCCTGTGAAATTTGGTTGAAATCGGACGTCATTTGACGTGTTTCGGACCTAAAACTCTAAGTTTGGAAGTTTATGAAGTTTGATAAAAAAAAGTGATGATTTTGAGGTTTGATTCCTCATTTATGATGTTATTTTGGCGATTTAATCGCATGGTTAAGTTTGTAGGATGTTGTTGAGTTAGTGTGTGTATTTGGTTAGGAGCCCTGAGGGCTCGAGTGTGATTCGGATGTGTTTCGGGACGGTTTTACCCTTAGGAAATGCTGCAGATCTGCTATTTGCTACTGTCCAGCTCTTTGTGCTATGCGATCGCATAGCCCAGTCCGCGATCGCATACTATAAATTTTCAGGAGGTCCAATTTGTTCAATGTGGTCGCAATTGCCCATCCGCGATCGCATAGTGCTAGCTTGAGAAGCCCTCTATTTTTCCTCTATGCGATCACATAGACTAGCTTGCGATTGCAGCGACCATTTTGCCCTTCCTCTATGTGATCGCATTTCCTTCTCTGCGATCGCATAGACCAATTTTCGCCCAGTGATTTTTAAGTTTTAAAAACAGAACAGTGACGGGATTATTCTCAAATTTTACACGAGTTCTTCTTCCCCACAGCTCTTAGGTGAATTTTAGAGCACTTCTTCACCAAACCTTCTTGGGTAAGTATCATCTAACTTGTTTCCTTTGTTTTCCTTCATCATTTATCAAATTCTTAGACCTAACTCATGTAATCTAGGGTTGAATTGGGGGAAAAGGGTAGAATTAGGGATTTTCTATTTTCTTTGATTTAGACCTCATTTTGGGGTCGACTTTGAAAACAAATTGTATATCCGGGCTCGTGGGGGAATGGGTAACATGGAATTGGTTCGAACCTCGGGTTTTGACCAAGCGAGCCCGGGGTCGATTTTGGAATTTTTGGAAGAAAGGTTAGGAATCTATATTTAGGCATTGTGTTTGATTTGTTTAGCTATTATTAATGCCATAAAGTCGTTATTTCATAGATTTGATTGAGTTGGAGCCGAATTCGAGAGGGAAAGCGATCGTTGTGGATTGATTTAGCCATGGAAGTTGAGGTAAGTGTTTGGTCTAACTTTGGCTTGAGGGAATAGGAGTAGAGTATTATTTGCTAATTGCTATTTGTCGAGTACGATGTAGAGGCATGGTGACGAGTATCTATACACTGGTGTCGAGCATGACCGTGAGTCCTGAATTACTAAATTATTGAATGCTTAATTGTTGTTTATGAGGACTTGGTTGGAAATCTTTAAACACTGAGCCAGTAATTGTTGAGATTGAGCATTGATTTAAATGTGTTAAGTAGAAATTGAATAAGTTCGGTTATAGCTGGATCTCCCTTGCCGGGATAGTTTATTATATTATCTTGTTCCCTTGCCGGGATAATTTATTATATTATCTTATTCCCTTGCCAGGATTATTTTATGTATTGTGTTGAAAGAAATGGGATCGTGTGGCACGCCGACCACGAGATATTATGAAATGGGATCGCATGGCACGTCGACCACGAGATATTATGAAATGGGATCGAGTGGTATGCCTACCACGTGATATTATGAAATGGGAGCAAGTGGTACGCCTACCACATGATATTATGAAATGGGATCGAGTGGTACGCCTACCACGTGATATTATGAAATAGGATCGAGTGGCACGCCTACCACGTGATATTATGAAATGGGATCGTGTGGCACGCCGACCACGTGATATTATGAAATGGGATCGTGTGGCACGCTGACCACGAGATATTATGAAATGGGATCGTGTGGCACGCCGACCACGAGATATTATGAAATGGGATCGAGTGGTATGCCTACCACGTGATATTATGAAATGGGAGCAAGTGGTATGCCTACCACGTGATATTATGAAATGGCATCGGGTGGTATGCCTACCACATGATATTATGAAATGGGATCGAGTGGTACGCCTACCACATGATATTTTGAGAAATGGGATCGAGTTGCACGCCTGCAACGAGAGGAAATTGAAACAAGTGAAAGTGGTTTGTTTTCCCTTATTCTGTGTTAGAAGAAATCAGATGTAGTTTCCTTGTTATTCTTGATATTCCGTTTTATCTGCTACCTCATAAGCATGTTACCCTCCCAATTTTAATCGTTTACTTTCCGCTATTATTTTGTTGTACTTGTATATATATCTGCACAGGTTTATCTGGTAGTATGGTCTAGTCTCGTCACTACTTTGCAGGGGTTAGGCCAGGCACTTACCAACACATGGGGTCGATTGTGTTGATGTTACACTCTGTGCATCTTTTTGTACAAATCCAGGAGTTAGAGAAGCATTTGAGTAGCAGTAGCATTCTGGGAGTGAGCTTTCAGCCCAGGGACATTCGAGGTAGCCTTGCTGACATCCGCAGGCCCAGGGTCCCTTTCTATTTATTTCAGTTTGTTATTATTTGTACCGAAGCAGACAGATTTATGTTTCATTCAAACCTTGTATTTAGTATTCCTTAGACGTTCATGAGTATTGTGACACCAGTCTTGGGTAGAGGATTTATTAAACTTCCGCATTTCTCTCAGTTAATTAAATTTGAGACCTCTGCTTTATTATTAAATGCTTCATTGCTCTAATATTGTCGATGTTCGTTAAAAGAGGTAATTGATAACTGGCTTGCCTAGCTTCTATTAGTAGGCATCATCACGACTCCCGAGGGTGGAAAATCCAGGTTGTGACAAAAATTGAAATGATATTTGATTAGAACATGTTGGTATGGGGCCCGAATTTTGGTTCTGGCGCCCGTTACAGGTCTTATATATGTTTTAAGTCCTTCGTGTAAAGTTTGGCCAAAATCGGACATCGTTTGACGTGTTTCGGACTTAAAGTTCTAAATTTGAAACTTGATGAAGTTTTGGGAAAATTCATGATTTTGAGATTTGATTCCTTGTTTTTGTGGTTATTTAAGCGATTTGATCGCACGGATAAGTTTGTATGATGTTGTTGAGTTAGTGCATGTGTTTGGTTAGGAGCCCCGAGGGCTCGGGAGTGTTTTGGAGGTGTTTTGGAATGGTTTTTGGCTTAAGAAATGTTGCAGGTTTTCTACTGTTAGTGCCCAGGGATTTTACCCTTCGCATTCACGTAGCCTCACTCGCGAACGCGTAAGGAAAAATCCCAGGTGCCATGTTGTCTTCATTGCGAACGCGATAATAGGAATGCGAACGTGAAGCTCAGGGGGGAAGACCCTTCGCGAACGTGGCCCGTTACTCGCGAACGTGTAGGTTGAGGGGGAGGGTCTACAGTTTCAAGCTATGCGAACGCGACCCTGAGGATGCGAACGCGAGGGATCGAGGAGCTGCTGCTTCGCGAACGCGAGCCCATGCACACGAATGCATAGGCTTAGCAAGCCGACCCATCGCAAACGCGAGGGTCCAATCACGAACGCGTAGGTTTAATTCGTCCAGTTATTTTTTTTAAAAACTTCAGAACAATAGCTACGGGATTCATAAGATAGTTCACAAAACCTCTTCTCCTCCAACCCTAGCTTGAGGGACTAGGAGTTGAGTCTTATTTTCTAATTGTTTCTTGTTGAGTATGACGCATAGGTATGGTGACGAGTATCTATATGTTGGTGTCTAGCATGATCGTGAGTCTTTAAATTGTGAATATCTTGATTTCTTTGTATTTCTGTTGCCTTGGTGATGATTCCTATTTGTTGTGAAAAGCTTGTGAAAGGAAATTGTGACCTATGAACAACGAGGAGCATTGGCTCAAGTTATATTACAATTGTGAATGTAATTGAAATGGTTGAACCCTTTGGAGCATTGGCTCAAGTGGTAAAGTGAGATATGAAATAAAAGTGAAAGGAAGAGAAAGAGTTTTTAAATTATTCCCTTGCCGGGATATTGTTGTTTATTGATTATTCTCCCTTGCCAGGACGTTGAGATTATTGATGTTGTAGCCTTGTCGGGGTTTAATTGTTTAATTGTGTTCCCTTGCTAGGATTTCCATTATTATTTTGTTTATTGCCTTGCCCCTTGTTTGTGATTGTTGTTTGGGTGAGTAAGAGTGTTAAAGCACGAAGGGTGATGCCGTACATTGTTTGTTTATTGTGAGGTAAGAGTGTAAAGCACGAATGGTGATGTCGTGCATTGTTTGCTCATTGTGAGGAAAGAGAGTCAAAGCACGAAGGGTGATGCCGTGCCGCACGGTGTACCATTATATGCCGATTATATTGATTATATATGAGGAAAGAGAGTAAAAGCACGAAGGGTGATGCCGTGCACACTTTATTATATCATTGCTTGGTGAGGATGAGAGTAAAAACACGAAGGGTGATGTCGTGCACTTGTTGTTTTTTTATTTCTTATTTAATGTCTGAGTTGTGTTGCTTTCCTTCGTTACTGGATGACTTTTACTTGAAATTATTATTTCCCCCATAGCATGCTCTCCCTCCCATATTGGTTTCTTGTCTCTGTATTTCGATTCTGCTGTATATGTATATATAACTACACAAGTTTATGTGGTACTCCGGTCTAGCCTCGTCACTACTTCTCCGGGGTTAGTCTAGGCACTTACCAGCACATAAGACCGGTTGTGCTGATACTACGCTCTATGCTCTTTTGCACAGATCCAAGTGTCGGAGTAGCTTACGGTGCGCAGTAGTAGCCAGGGAGCCAACCTTCAGTCCAAGAGACTCCGAGGTAACCTTGATGGCGTTCGTAGGCCCGTCGTCTCTTCTATTAGTTTCATGTTCTGTTGACATTGCATTCGAGACAGAATATGTCCTTTATTTCAAACTCTTATTTTGTAGTAATCTTAGACAGTCCGTGTATTGTTGTGACACCAGGTGCTGGGTAGAAACTTGTATTGGTTTTCTAGATGCTGTTTCTATATTTAGTTCAGACTTCCGCTAAAAGTTTAATCTCCACTATTATATAAATGCTTATCCATTATTAATTTAATTGCTTAACAAGTATAAAACAAAAAGGGTTGATGATTTCAAAGGTTCTTGGCTTGCCTAGCTTCCATGAGTTGGCGCCATCACGGCCTTCGAGTGTGGGATATCCGGGTCGTGACAAGTTGGTATCAGAGATCTAGGTTGCATAGGTCTCACAACTCATGGACAAGCTTAGTAGAGTCTGAGGGAATGGTACGGAGACATCTGTATCTATCCCCCAGAGGCTACAGAGTTAGGAAAAGTTTTACATTTGTTCTTTCTTGTTGTGCGGTTTGGTTTCTAAATGCTAATTGAATTTCTACTCTGTTCTTCCGCAGCTAGTGAGAGCACGCGCCTCCTCATCTTCTGATTAGAAGTCCGAGCCCTAGGTAGCTCCCACTAGGGGCGGAGGGTAAGGCCAGGCCGCGCTAGAGGACAAGGTAGGGGCAGAGCTTAGCCCCGAGCAGCAGCACTAGTGACGGAGCCTCAAGTTGACTTTGACAAGGAGGTTCCGACCCTATCCCCAGCAGTTCCAGTGGGCCCAGCTCAGGTCCCAGAAGGGTTTATTGCAACCCCAGTTCGTCAGGATGCTCTGGTCCGATTGGTGGGTCTCATGGAGAGTGTTACCCGAGTAGGTTTGCTTCCTGTAGCACCAGTCGTCTCTCACGCTGGAGGATGGGCCCAGACTCCTGCTACTCGCACTCCGGAGCAGGTAGCTCCCCCAATTCAGACTCCAGCCGTTCAGCCAGTAGGAGCAGCTCAGTCGGATATGGTAGCCCAGGCCGGTGATAGGGCAACTATGTCTGCCGATGCTTTATGGAGGTTGGATAGGTTCGCCAAGCTTTTCACTACTACCTTTAGCGGTGCATCTATCGAGGATCCTCAGAATTATTTGAACAGCTGCCACGAGGTTCTTCAAAACATGGGTATTGTTGAGACCAATGGGGTTGATTCCACTACATTCCGATTGTTTGGATCTGCCAAGACTTGGTGGAGGGATTATTGTTTAGCTAGAGCAGCAGGATCTCCAGCCTTGACCTAGGAGCAGTTCACGCATATATTTCTGGAGAAGTTTCTCCCTATTACACAACGAGAGGCCTATCGGAGGCGATTCGAGCACCTCCATCAGGGATCTATGACCGTCACCCAGTACGAGACCAGGTTTATTGAGTTGGCCCGCCATACTATTATTATACTTCCCACTAAGAGGGAGAGAGTGAGACGGTTTATTGATGGACTCATTCAGCCTATTCGTCTCCAGATGGCTAGAGAGGCTGGGAGCGAGATATCCTTTCAAGAGGCGGCCAATATGGCTCGCAGGATTGAGATGGTATTGTCATAGGGGGGTGGTCATAGAGTAGACAAGAGACCCCATCAGTCAGGCCGATTCAGTAGTACCTCGTCTGGAGGCATAGATTCGTATGATATAGGTCAGCTTTCTAGGCCTTTCCAGTCAGCCCTCCAGGTTTCTTACGATGCCTTAGGTGGTTGTGGTTCTCATGCGCACTATTCTGATCAGCAGCCATTCAGTGCACCACCAGCTCCTATTAGTGCACTTCCACTTTAGAGTTTCTGTGGTGGTCATTCAGGTCGACAGGGTCAGTAGACTCAGCAGTCGAGGACTTGTTACACTTGTGGTGACAGGGTCATATTGCCATATTTTGCCCTCGAGCCCCAAACAGTTCCAAGCACCAGGGTTCTCATGCCATGGTGCAGGCACCAGGTGTTCCACATCCTGCCCAGCTAGCTAGAGGTTAGGGTAGAGGTGCCAGAGGTTGAGTTAGAGGTCGTAGAGGTGGAGGCCAGCCAGCAGTAGGCCATAATAGAGAGGTAGATTAGAGTGGTAGGGCCCAGCCCCAATGTTATGCTCTTTAGGCCAGGCCTGAGGCAGAGGCTTCAGATACGGTTATAATAGTTACGGTTCTGGTTTGTGATATAGATGCTTCAATGTTGTTTGATCTGGGGTCTACGTATTCGTATGTGTCATCCTATTTTGCCCCGTATTTGGTCATGGCTAGTGATACATTGGGTATTCCTGTTTATGTGTCTATGCCGGCGGGTGATTCTATCGTGGTCGATCGAGTCCATCGTTCTTGTATTGTGGTGATTAGGGGTTTGGAGACTCATATAGATTTGTTTCTTTTAGACATGGTTGACTTCGATATTATATTGGGGATGGACTGGTTATCGCCCTATCATGCGATATTGGACTGTCATGCCAAGATTGTGACCTTAGTTTTACTGGGTATGCCTCATTTAGAGTGGAGAGGGACTCTTGGTCATTCTACCCGTAATATCATATCGTATGTGAAGGCTCGGTGTATGGTCGAGAAGGGGTGTTCGGCCTATTTAGCCTATGTTTGGGATTCCAGTGCCGAGGTTCCCTCTATTGATTCTGTGCTCGTTGTTTGTGAGTTCCCTGATGTTTTTCTTCAGACCTATCGGGTATGCCACCCGACAGGGACATTGATTTCTGCATTGACCTGACTCTGGGCACTCAGCCCATTTCTATCCCGCCATATCGTATGTCCCCGCCAGAGTTGAAGGAGCTAAAAGAACAGTTGCATGATTTGCTTGAGAAGGGTTTTATTAGACCCAGTGTTTCACCTTAGGGTGCGCCAGTGTTATTTGTCAAGAAGAAGGATGGGTCACTGAGAATGTGTATTGATTACCGGTAAATTGAATGCGGTAACGATCAAGAATAAGTATCCACTGCCGAGGATTGATTATTAGTTCGACCAGCTTCAGGGTGCCAGAGTATTTTCCAGGATTGACTTGCGATCTGGCTACCATCAGTTGAGGATTAGGGCATCTAATGTCCCTAAGACAGCTTTTCGCACTCGGTATGGGCATTATGAGTTCTTGGCTATGTTATTCGGGTTGACAAATGCCCCAGCAACTTTCATGGACTTGATGAACTGAGTGTTCAAGCCTTATTTGGACTCATTCGTGATAGTTTTCATTGACGATATATTGATATATTCCCGCAGCCAGGAGGAGCACGAGCAGCACCTTAGAATGGTTCTTCAGACTCTGAGGGGTAGTCCATTATATGCAAAGTTCTCCAAGTGTGAATTCTGGTTGGGTTCAGTTGCATTTTTGGGTTATGTTGTATCAGCGGAGGGTATTCAGGTGGACCCAAAGAAGATAGAGGCAGTCAAGAACTGGCCTAGACCAGCATCAGCTATAGAGATTCGGAGTTTCTTGTGGTTGGCAGGCTACTATCGATGGTTTGTAGATGGTTTTCATCCATTGCAGCCCCGATGACTAGATTGGCCTAGAAGGGTGCCCAGTTTAGAAGGTCGGATGAGTGTGAGGCGCGCTTTCAGAAGCTCAAGACAGCTTTGACTATGGCACCGATGTTGGTTTTGCCCACAAGTTCAATGCCTTATACAATCTATTGTGATGCTTCCTGTATTGGGCTTGGAGCAGTGTTGATGCAGGATGACAAGGTCATTGCCTATGATTCAAGACAGTTGAAGATTCATGATAAGAACTATCCGGTTCACGATTTGGAGTTGGCAGCCATAGTTCACGCATTGAAGATTTGGAGGCATTATCTGTATGGCATGGCATGTGAGGTGTTCACGGATCACAAGATTCTTCAATACTTGTTCAAGCAAAAGGAGTTGAATTTGAGGCAGAGGAGGTGGTTGGAGTTGTTGAAAGATTATGATATCACCATTCTATATCATCCGGGTAAAGACAATGTGGTGGCCGATGCATTAAGTAGGAAGTCAACCAGTATAGGCAGTCTTGCTTATATTCCGGTCGGTGAGAGGCTGCTTGCTTTGGATGTTAAGGCCTTAGCCAATCAGTTCGTGAGGTTGGATGTTTCTGAGCCATTTATGTGTCATCTTGCACGATCGCTTGTTCTTCATTATTGGACCATATCCGTGATCGGCAATATGATGATCCCCATTTGTGTATCCTTCGAGACACGGTGCAGCGCGGAGGTGCCAGGCATGTTATCTTAGATGATGATAGAGTTTTGAGATTGCAAGATCGAGTATGTGTACCTAATATGGATGGGCTCCAAGAGTTGATATTGGAGGAAGCCCACAGCTCCCGGTACTCTATTCATTCAGGCACCGCGAAGATGTATCAGGAACTGCGGCAACATTATTGGTGGCGTAGAATGAAGAAGGATATCGTAGCATATGTGGCTCATTGTTTGAATTGTCAGCAGGTTAAGCACGAGCATCAGAGGCCTGGTGGTTTATTTCAAAGGATTGAGCTTCCCGAGTGGAAGTGGGAGCGGATTACTATGGATTTTGTTACTAGACTTCTGCTGACTCGGAAGAAGTTCGAAGCGATATGGGTCATTGTTGATAGGCTGACCAAGTCAGCGCATTTCATTCATGTGGCAGTCTCCTATCCTTCTGAGAGGTTTGCTGAGATCTATATTCGGGAGATTGTTCGCCTTCATAGTGTGCCCGTGTCTATCATTTCAGATCAGGGTACGCAGTTTACCTCGCGCTTCTTGAGAGCAGTTCAGCGAGAGCTGGGCACATAGGTTGAGTTGAGCACAACATTTCATCCCCAGATGGACGATTAATCCGAGCGGACTATTCAGATCTTAGAGGATACGCTCCGAGCTTGTGTTATTGACTTTAGAGGTTCGTGCGATCAGTTTTTTCCTTTAGCAGAGTTTTCCTAGAACAACAACTACCAGTCGAGTATCCAGATGGCTCCTTATGAGACTTTATATGGTAGGTGGTGTCGGTCTCCGGTTGGATGGTTTGAGCCGGGAGAGTCTCGGTTGTTGGGTACGGATCTGGTTCAGTAGGCCTTGAACAAGGTCAAGATCATTTAAGATAGGCTTCATTCAGCTCAGTGTAGGCAAAAGAGCTATACAGATCGCAAGGTTCGAGATGTGGCTTTTATGGTTGGTGAGCGGGTATAGCTCCGAGTGTCGCCTATGAAGGGCGTGATGAGGTTTGGGAAGAAGGGAAAGTTTAGCCCTAGGTTTATTGGTCCGTTTGAGATTCTTGATCGAGTGGGAGAGGTGGCTTATAGACTTTCTTTGCCGCCGAGCTTACCAGTCGTACATCCAGTGGTTCATATATCCATGCTTTGGAGGTCTCACGGCGACCCATTAGATTTCAGCACAGTCCAGTTGGACAAGCACTTGTCTTACGAGGAAGAGTCGGTAGCTATTCCAGACCGACTGGTTCATCAGTTGAGATCTAAGAGTTTTCCTTTTGTTCGTGTTCAGTGGAGAGTTCAGCCTCCTGAGGCATCGACCTGGGAGTCCGAGTCCGATATGCTGAGCCATTATCCTCATCTATTCTCCGACTCAGGTACTTCTTTCTTCTGTCCGTTCGAGGACAAATAGTTGTTTTAGAGGTGGAGAATGTGACAACCCAAAGGGTTATCACCTATTTTAAATGAATTCTGTGCTTCCGAGGCCTTGAAAACCTCATTCAGAGCTGCCTCAATTCTGTGAAAAATGCTAAGTTTTGATATTAAAATGAATAAATTTGACTTTGGTTAACTGTATGGGTAAACGGACCCGGACCCATGATTTGACGGTCCCAGAGTGTCCGTAGGAAAATATGGAACTCGGGCGTATGCCCGGAATTGAATTCCGACGTCCCGAGCCCGAAAATGAATTTTTCAAAGAATTTTTTTTAGAACTTTTTAAGGAAAATTGAAATGATATTTGATTAGAACGTGTTGGTATTGGGCCCATATTTTGATTTCAGCTCCCGTTACAAGTCTTATATATGTTTTAAGTCCTTTCTGTAAAGTTTTTTCAAAATCGGACGTCGTTTGACGTGTTTCGGACTTATAGTTCTAAATTTGAAACTTGATAAAGTTTTGGAAAAATTCATGATTTTGAGGTTTGATTCCTTTTTTTGTGGTTATTAAGGTGATTTGATCTCACAAATAAGTTTGTATGATGTTGTTGAGTTAGTGTATGTATTTGGTTAGGAGCCCCGAGGGCTCGGGAGTGTTTCAGAGGTGTTTCTGAATGGTATTTTGCTTAAGAAATGTTGCAGGTTTTCTGTTGTTAGTGCCCAGGGATTATACACTTCACGTTCGCGTGGCCTCACTCGCAAACGCGTAAGGTAAAATCCCAGGTGCCATGTTGTCTTCATCGCGAACGCGATAATAGGGACGCGAACACAAAGCTCGGGGGGAAGACCCTTCGCGAACGTGGCCCGTTACTCGCAAATGCGTAGGTTGAGGGGGAGGGGTCTCCAGTTTTAAGCTATGCGAACGGGACCCTGAGGACGCGAACGCGAGGGTTCGAGGAGCTGCTCCTTCGCGAACGCGAGCCCATGCACGCGAACGTGTAGGCTTAACAAGCTGACCCATCGCGAATGCGTAGGTTTAATTCGTCCAGTTATTTTTAAAAACAAAATCAGAACAGTAGCTACGGGATTCATAAGATAGTTCCCAAAACCTCTTCTCCTCCAAGCTTTTAGGCGACTATTCAAGCGATTCTTCACCAAAACCTCTTGGGTTAGTAATTCTTAGCTTATTTTCTTCCAATTCCTTCAATATCTATTGAAATCCTAGGCCTAAGGCATGTAATTAAGGGTAGAAATTAGAGAATTGGGTAGAATTAGGGCTTTTTTTTTATTTTTTCTTGATTTAGACCTCGTTTTAGGGTCGAATTTTAAAACAAATTATATATTCGGGCTCGTGGGTGAATGAGTAATTTGATTTTGGTCCGACCCTCGAGTTTTGACCAAGGGGGCCCGGGGTCAATTTTTGAGTTTTTGGGGAAAATGATGGAAAAGCTATAATTAGACATTGGGTTCATATTGTTTAGCATTTATTGATGTATTGAAGTCATTATTGTATAGATACGATTTAATTAGATCCGAATTCGAAAGGAAAGGCGGTTGTTGAGGATTGAGTTGGCCGTGGAAGTTCAAGGCAAGTGTTTGGTCTAACCCTAGCTTGAGGGACTAGGAGTTGAGTCTTATTTGCTAATTGCTTCTTGTTGAGTATGACATATAGGCATGGTGACGAGTATCTATACGTTGGTGTCTAGCATGAGCGTGAGTCTTTAAATTGTGAATACCTTATTTCGTTGTCTTTCTCTTGCCTTGGTGATGATTCCTATTTGTTTTGAAAAGCTTGTGAAAGGAAATTGTGACCTATGAACAACGAGGAGTATTGGCTCAAGTTATATTACAATTGTGAACGTATATGAATTGGTTGAACCCTTTGGATCATTGGCTCAAGTGGTAAAGCGAGATATGAAATAAAAGTGAAAGGAAGAGAAAGAGTATTTAAATTGCTCCCTTGCCGGGATATTGTTGTTTATTGATTATTCTCCCTTGTCGGGACGTTGAGATTATTGATGTTGTACCCTTGCCGGGATTTAATTGTTTAATTGTGTTCCCTGGCCGGAATTTCCATTATTATTTTGTTTATTCCCTTGACCCTTGTTTGTGATTGTTGATTGGGTGAGGAAGAGTGTTAAAGCACGAGGGTAGCTTTTTCGGACATATTGGACGCAATATGTCTCCATGGTCAGCCAAAAATAACCGGCCCTAAGTATCTTCTTGGCCTAGACAAAACCATTCATATGTGGGCCGCAGGTCCCAGCATGTACCTACTCAAGTAGCTTAGAAGCCTCTTTTGTATCGACACATCTCAGCAATCCCAAATTAGGAGTTCTTCTATACAAGTTTCCTCTGCTGTGGAAGAAATGATTGGACAATCTATAGAGCATGCATTTCTGAGTGTGGTTCGCATGCTCTGGATATTCTCTTTTCGCCAAATATTCCTGGATGTCATGGAATTAAGGTTTTCCATCCATTTCGTCTTCAACATGGGCATAATACGCCGATTGATTATGGATTCTCACTAGGATGGGATCAATGAAATTCTTATCTGGATGTTGTATCGTGAATGACAAGGTGGCCAAGGCATCGTCAAACTCGCTCTGAATTCTGGGAATATGTCGAAACTCTATCTTCGTGAACCTCTTTCTCAATTCATGTACATGGTGCAGATATGGCAATATATTGGAATTCTTGTTGGACCATTCTCCGTGTACCTGGTGCATAAGCAAATTTGAATCACCGATTACCAGCAACTCTTAAATATTAATGTCGATTGCCATGTTGAGCCCTAGTATGCAGGCCTCATATTCTGCCATGTTGTTGGTGCAGGGAAATCTGAGTTTGGTAGATACCGGATATTGTTGACCTATTTATGATAACAAAACCGTACCAATGCCCACTCATTTGAATTCGCAGTGCCATCAAAGAACATCCTCTAACCATCGTATGCTTCAGTAATGTCCTCTCCTACGAATGACAGTTCTTCATCAGGAAAATATATTTTCAACGGTTCGTATTCTCCTCCCACAGGATTTTTTCAGCATGATGGTCTGCTAATGCTTTTCCTTTGACCGCCTTTTGAGTCACATAGACGATATCGAACTCACTTAACAGTATCTGCCACTTGGCTAACTTCCCAGTTGGCATGGATTTCTAAAATATGTACTTCAGAGGGTGCATCCTGGATATGAAGTACGTGGTATAGGCACAGAAGTAATGCCTCAATTTCTGGGCCGTCCAGGTCAAAGCATAACAAGTTCTTTCCAGTAGAGAGTATCGCGCTTCATAAGGTATGAATTTCTTACTCAGGTAGTAGATAGCTTGCTTCTTTCTCCCTATCTCATCATGTTGTCCCAGAACACATCCGAAGGCTCCATCTCATATAAATAGATAGAGTAGCAAAGGTCGACCTGGCTCTAGTGGGAACAAGATCGGTGGCGTAGACAGGTACTCCTTGACTTTGTTGAAAGCTTTCTAACAATCCTCGGTCCAGCTTGTTTCGGCATCTTTCCTCAGCATTTTGAAGATGGTTTCACACATAACTGTTGATCGCGCTATGAAGTGACTGATATAGTTGAGATGTCCTAGGAAGCTCATCACGTCCTTTTTGCTCCTAGGGGGCTGTAACTCCTAAATAGCCTTAACCTTAGACGGGTCTAGCTCGATCCCTCGATGACTGACAACGAATTCCAGTAACTTTCCAGCAGGGACCCCAAATGCACACTTTGCGGGGTTTAATTTTAAGTTGTACCTCCTTAACCTGTCAAAGAACTTTCTCAAGTTCGCTATGTGATCTGCGACCCTCTTAGATTTGATAATGACGTCGTCCACATACACCTCTATTTCTTTGTGTATCATATCATGTAAGATGGTTTTCATGGCTTTCATGTAAGTAGCCCCAGCATTCTTTAGACGGAATAGAATCATCTTGTATAAGTATACCCCTATGGTGTAATAAAAGCTATCCAGATCTGGTGATAACCCGTGAAGCAATCTACAAAGGATTGGAGTTCATGTTTGGCGCAATTGTCGATCAGGATATGTATATTTGGCAATGAAAAGTCATCTTTAAGACTTGCTCTATTTAAAAATCAATAGTCAACATATACTCTGACTTTCATCTTTCTTCGGAACTATTACAATGTTGGCTAACCAGGTTGGGTACTCAACCACTCTGAGGACTTTGGCTTTGATCTGCTTAGTAACTTCCTCCTTGATTTTCAGGCTCATATCGGGTTTGAATTTCCTAAGTTTCTGCTTCACTGACGAACACATGGGATTGGTAGGTAATTTATGAGCCACTATGGACATGCTCAAACCGGTCATGTCATCATAGGACCATGCAAAAATTTCCTCATACTCCTTTAAGAAATGAATGTACTCCTCTTTCTCTGTCGGTGATAAGTAAATGCTAATACGAGTCTCCTTGACGGTTTCGTCGTCTCCCAAATTTACTACTTCATTTCATTCAAGTTGGACTTAGGATTATTCTCAAAGTTCTCAACCTCCCTGACAACTTCTTCAGGTATTTCATCTTCTTCATCCGAGTCACTATCCTTATATTGTGTTGCCTCATTACATGTTACAGACACTGGTTCATCAAGAAACGTACTAATAATGATATAGAAAGAAAAGTGTGAAATGTAATAATGAATGGTAAATAGCAATGCATTGATTAGAACTGAAAACATTCAAAATAAGTACGGCTCGATGAGTCGAGAATTTATTTGAAACAATTAAGTCTTTAAAACAAAATTACTAAAAATCTTAGATACCTAGCATGGCTATAGAAATAAAATTAAATTGATTTCCAAGCTACCCAGGGACTCGGAAGGCCTGGGATGGTGTGGCAGTCCAGTTCTTGATAACAGCTCCCTTCTCCACAGTCTGAATAGTGAGTCCTTCATCCTCCTTCTCCTCAATTATTGCACTTCAGTCCATATCCTCGTCCTCCAAGAATAGATTCCTCAGCCCAGCTAACACTTCTTCTTCTGTAGTTCCCTATATTGTATCAACTTGGTGAAAAGTCTGACCCAGATATACCACTGGTTGCTCAAGAGGGTAATAAGGTCCATGCCATAGAGGCAATCAGTCATCATACTCTTCCTATGTATATTGGTATCCGAGCCCGTAAGTAGTACCGTGACGTTTTAGCTGTATTGGTTTGGTATACCCTAGAGATTCTTCCCAAGCCGTCGGTTTCATACCCAGACCATGCTAGTATGCTTTCTATCTTGTTACTCCACCATTTATCTTTCTCAACGGCATTGAGACATTCGATGTGATGATAGGTTTCCCCTCCTAACCTTCTTCTGTTCCTAATAATCGGGATGGTTTGACTGGTGTAAACGGGGTCACTCCCGTCCCCATGAATGAACACCTCCTGATGGTTCCATTCGAACTTCACAGCCCGGTGTAGTGTGGAAGCGATATCCCCAGCGGCATGTATCCATGGTCAGCCCAACAAAAGATTTTATGAAGCAGATATATCAAGCACCTAGAATTCAACGTCGAACCAAGTTGGCCCCATCTACACACAAAGATTAATCTCCCCAATCGTGGCCCTTTGAGACCCATCGAAGGCTTTCACATTCATATTTCCTGTCCTTATTTCATGGAAACTTTTACCCAATCTTTTCAAAGTATCCAACAAACAAATGTTGAGGCCTGAACCTCTATCGATCAGAACTCTAGCAATGAATTTGTCTTCAAATTGTACCGTGATATGCAATGCTCGGTTATGATTCGACCCTTCAAGCGGTAGTTCATCCTCGTGGACTATTATCTTATGACTTTCCAGCACCTATCTTACCATGTTGGACATCTCTCTGCAGGTGATATTGTTGGGCACGTAAGCTTTGCTCAACACCTTCATCAAAGCATTCTTGTGTGCCTCCAAATTTTGCAACAGTGACAGGATGTATATCTGAGTTGGGGTTTTGTTTAAATGATCAATAATGGAGTACTCCCTTGCTTTTACTTTCTCCAAAGGTCATCTAATCCCATTTCAATGACATACTGCTTGGTAGTGGCATCCTTACTTGGTCCCCCCAAGGTTCAGGTGTATAGATTCTTCCGGTACTAGTAATTCCTTGTGCTGCGTCATATTCCTCCATCTTTAGCTTTCCTTTTCGCCTAGCTTCGGCAATGTAATCTTAGAGTATTGCTTTTGAAACAAAAGGAGGTGTAGTTGATACTGTTACTGTGAAAAGTGTGGCCACTTCTACTTCAAATGGAACAGGGGTGTCTGCAAATGGAGCTACCTCTACCTCAAATGGAACCAATGCAGCTATCTCAACCTCGACTAGCGACTGCGTCTGTACTACAATTAGGGTGAGTGTGGCTACAAGCTTAAAGTCATCGCCTTCTCGAATAAGCCCGATTGACCTATCAGGATCCCACTCTTCATCTATCTCTATCACATGTATTCCACCACCCTATGATCTAGGAGAGGATTGTTGCAGACATTGGGTGCGACTTCTTTTGCCTGTATGACCTTGTTGTCAATTAGTGTCTGAATTTTGTATTTCAATGTTCGTCACTCGTCAATGGTGTGCCCCTTCATACCGGAGTGATATACATAGATTTTGTTTGGGTTGACCTATTGGGATGGGTTCTCCACTGTCACAGTGGGAATAGAAGTGACATAACCAGCATCTTTTAACCATTCACATAGTTAGTCGATGGGTTCCGCAATAGCGGTGTATTGCCTGGGTGGTTTGCGGTCAAAATTGGGTCGCGGTCTTGGGTTGTTTTGACGAGTTGGAGGTGACTGGAAATGAGATGGTTGGGAATTATAGGTGTGATAGACAGTGGCTGGTTGGGAATATCTGGGGGTGAGGGTTGATATGTAGGTGTAGGTGTTTGGTATGTGGGTGGGGGTGCTTGGTACATGAGTGGAGATGTTTGGTATGTGAGTGGATATTTTGGGCCTTGGGCCACCATTACTGCCCCCACGTCCTTCTTCTTAGATATACCCCCTGATTGCAATGCTTTATTAGTGGCCTGCAATGCCTCAAAGTTCATTTCCATCCCGTTCTTGATACCTTCTTCAATCCTTTCACCAAGTTTGATGATGTCATAGAACTTATGGTTTTCAATAACTATCATTCTTTAATAATATTGCGGATCATGTGCTCTAACGAAGAACTTGTTCATCTGTTCCTCGTCCAAAGATGGTCTGACTTGGTTGCTTCCGACCTCTATCGAGTAGCATACTCGCGAAAAGTCTCGGTGGGTTTTTTCTTGAGGTTCTGAATGTAGAAAATATCTGGTGCATTTTCTGTGTTAAACCTGAATTGTTCCATGAAATCAGATGCCATACTCACCCAATTAGACCATTTCTTAGGATTCTGGCTGATGTACCAGGACAAAGCATCTCCCATAAGACTTCTCATAAAGAGTTTCATCTAGGCTTTTCATCCTTTTCGACCCCCACAAGTTTGTCACAATAGGTCCTCAGATGAACCCTGGGATCACCTATACAATTAAACATCTCGAATTTGGGAGGTTTGTAACCCTCTGGCAGTTCTACATCCGGCTGTATACATAGGTCTTCGTAGTTCAGACCTTCTATCCCCTTACCTCCTTCTACGCCTTGAACCCTGCTGGTCAACTTCTTGAGCTCTTCGGCCAGGTTCTTAATGAGCATGTCCTTCTCAATAGATTCTGATGCATAGGAGATGGGTTGAGGGGAGTGAGGTAGGGTTTCTACATATATACGGTTGTTTTAGTGGCATGGAATCTGAGTATGGTGATGATCATTAGTAGAATTCTGGG
The DNA here is from genome assembly GCA_026770625.1 of Nicotiana glauca. Taxonomy (NCBI): domain Eukaryota; kingdom Viridiplantae; phylum Streptophyta; class Magnoliopsida; order Solanales; family Solanaceae; genus Nicotiana; species Nicotiana glauca. The sequence continues at coordinate 164,306 of MU769707.1, forward strand.
GTTCAGGAATGACTGATGAAGCATTTTGTAGAGTATGGTAGGTGTTTTGCGGGTATTGTGGTGGGATCGTTTGATTTTGTGGTGGAGTTGTATAATGGTGAGGCACAGGTGGATTTTGTAGGCGCTTGTTGGGCGTGTTTTGAGGTGGCACGGGGTTCTGAGTTTTGGATGACTGATGTCTGGGACGCTGAGTGAGAAAGATAGGTTTGCCACATTTCGGACATGCTCGAGCTCACTCTGGAGTTCCACTATTTTCTGTTCGAGCCATGAAACTACATCATTTGGGGCCTGAGTACCCCGACCCTCAGAAGTTTCTGCGTGTTCAACCCCTGTGTTGTTTTCCTTTCTGGTGCCATTTAAATCTTCCATTTTTGCTTTTCCCTTGCCTTTTGGTGGACTAGGAGGAGGAGAAGGTGGAGGCCCCCTGGATCTTGTGTAATAAGCTTATGATGCTAGTATACACGAACCAACCTTTTTGGGGAATAGGAATCATTAAAAATAAAGAAAGAAAAACAAAAGGTATCCAAGTCAGTAATGGTTCTGAAAAGAATACTTGCAGTATTTAAACATTTATTGCGTAAAGATGAAATTTACGTCCTAATTTGGGAGCCTAGTTATGCCCGAGGTAGGCCTAGCGACAAGTTGGTTTGGAGAACTTCGATTCCAATAAATACCTCATTTAATTAATATAAAAATAGATGGATCCCAAAATGACACTAAGATAATAAAGGTAAGTCACTATTGGCAGTTGGCCTTATTACATTTAGGAAAGCAAATAAATCTAGCCTACTTGGTCCCAGAAGGACCTTTCCCAGATTCGATCTTCCTGACTCCATCATACAGGTTTCCCAGCTCGCGCAGACCCAACAGTAGGTAGGCTCTAGCCAAATGTCCTCCTTCGCTTCCTTTAGCATTCTGGTAATCCTCAATCCTCTTTATGATTTTTCCCTCAAACTCTACTAAACCTCGCTCCAGATACTCCAACCTTCTGTTGGAAGTGACAACCATTTCGTTCCATTCATTGATCAGCCTTATATTTGTCTCATGTATTTCTTAGTGCTCATTCTCAGAGTCGTGGACCCTCTTGCGCAGTCTGTTGTATTTAACTTGAGCCTCAGCATATTCATCTATGATCCTATTCCCTCGACCGTCTTCTGGCCTCACCATCCCCTTTAGGTTGTCCTCTAACCATGCTGGGTAGAGAGGTTCACACCCAGCGAGATACCCATCTAGCTCAATGGTGTTCTTTTCCACAATGATCTTGCAGTGCCACATGTGCTGAGATTGGCACTTGTAAGGGATGTCATTATCCTGAAAGTCTGCTCTGAAGTGACTCATGTTGGCAACCCTTGGTATAACCTACTTCCTGCCCGCTTGCCTCATAACTCGGATAGGGACATAAGGGTATATTCCCCTTAACCAAATTAGCACTAAGTGTGGAGCGTCCCTAGATCTGATGATGAACTTATCAGTTGGGAACTATTCAAACATCCATTGCACTTGTTCCTCGGTCAGATTGTCGAAGAACTCTACCCACTCTTTTGCACTTTTAGGCTGAGCAACCTGTCCGGAATATAAGTCATCCGCTTGGGGTGATGGAAAGCAATATGGTCGTTCCAAGCCCTTCGCAGAAGTTGTTGGCGATATTGGCTCCTTTGAAGATGTTCTAATAACCACAATTGTAGCAACATGTTACAATCCTTGAAATGCGTGATCTCCTTTGGAAGCGCTCCAGAGCCCTGTAAATGTCGGCTATGATCATGGGGACTATAGTGTATGTTTGTCCATTGATACCTTCTATCAAATTCTTGGTGACCATGGCCAACCTAATATGGATTCTTCCCCTTTCATCGGGAATACTATCAGGCCTAAGAAGCATACAATGAATACGAACACTCTGTGATGGATGTGTCCTAAAGAAGTGATAGAAATCTCATCGTGGAAGGTACGGTAGGACTTGCTATAACCATATCTCTCATATAGGTATTCGAAGGGTATGTAGGATTTCTTCAAGCATTCCAAGTCAGCATTTTTCTTCAGCCCCATCATCTTTAGGAACCCTTTACCAGTACGGTTCTTCGGTACCAACAACCCAAGGCTATCCCAAGTCAGTCCCGCAAGCCCCCCAATTTCTTCTAAGAGTGGTGTCATTTCCATATCCCCGAAATGGAACACAACCCTTTCACTTTCCCAGAACAAAGTTGCAGCCTCGATCAGCATATTGTTTGGCTGAAACTAGTAGAGAAGGTAAATTGCCCAAGTGCTTTTCTCACGTGTCTCTTGTCACTTGAGGAAAGGTCCTCCCACCAATCTAGTAGCAATAATGGAATGTTGCTGACCATGCCGAATCTGGGAACCTCGTGCCTCATTCTCTATAAAACAAAAAGTTTAGGCCCTTCTCTCACACCAGACTCAACTATTTGTACATTCATTATAAGCATATTGGCATTTAGTTCTCCAAATTAATGCACAGAATGTGGTTATGTCTGTTGGGATTATGGAAACCCCAGTGGACTTTTGATAAGGCTCGTCTTAAAGGATTATTACGGGGACAACATATTAATTCGACTAGGTTTGACCATGATGCATGCACAATTACAATAAGAGTAAGGTTACTATAAGGGTCTAGACCGGTACCCTCAAGTGGACAACTTGAAGGAGAAAGGCACGGAACTGTTGACTGCACCGCTGATCGACTAGTTTTACCGTAAATAAGCCTTTCCGAATTTAAGGGTAATAAATTGGAAGAGCGCAACCACTTATCAAGCGTTGCTATAGGATTTGATACACACGAGTGGAATATGATGTGGAGCATAATTTATGCAACAATAAATAGCATGTTGTCAAGTATTTGCACGTAAAAAATGGTAAATGCAATATTTAAATAATTGAAAGACAGCTACGGAGAAAGAAAACAAAGAGATAAATCAGTTTCAGGAAATAAAAGAAATCATAAATAAGCAGTTAAAACCAAATAAGGGGGAGGGAGCACGGGATAAAGCATGTTTAAGACTAATTCAAAAAATAAGTTCGTTATGGTAAGAGCCTAGAATATCCCCAGCAGAGTCTCCATGCTGTCGTTACCCCATTTTTCCCTTTCGTGGGGAAGTACGGGTTTCGACATTCATGGGGGAAGACTCGCTTCCTTTTGGGAATTGGGTGTTTGAAGAGTTTCCACCTAACGGATTAAGGTGAGTTAGGGCACCTAGAGCAATTAACTCATGTAATCGGTTGCATCACTAGAGATTAGGGTAAGGGCTCAAAATAACCTTGAGGGGAAGGTGTAAGGCACTCCACGAGGTCCACAATGGTGGGTCCCGACCAAACTTACTTTGTGAATTAGTCAATTAGCAAATAGGCAGTCTAAGCACACATATGTAAAAGGAATGAAGACTTTTAACACATAAGCAGTCTAAGCCACGTATGTAAAAGGGATAAGGGAGTTCCTAAGTTGTTTATCCTATAGGATCATATACATGCAATGCCCGGTAGTCACTCCTCGGTGAGAGGGGCTACACATTGCATTAGCGCACAAGTCATCATATCCTTTTACTACCCATTATCCCACCCCTTGGCAGTTATATAAACGAGTTTTGATTAATGAACACTAAGCGTGCTGTTACCCATCCTTCCTTGTGGTCCCGGAGGAGTTTAGGACCTCTAGACTTAGGCAGTTTTAGACAATCCTAAGGTGTTTAAAGGGGCAAAAGTCTAGGCGACAACAAATAGCACATAGGACTGTCAATTAAGGAAACAGATAAAAGGCTCATATTTACCTCCACATATACATAGGCAAATCAGTAGCACATCTCAAATAACTGATTTTAAAGAAATTCAGAAAGCCTAAGAACATGATATCTAGATGAAGTGGCAGAATCCTAATCAGTTTGGCTACTAGTTTTATAGCCTGTTTAGCCTGGATAATTTCACACATAAATAGAACCTGATTTCACAGTTATCTAACAACCTAAGGCTTGCCCAGGCGTGTATATGCAATCACAATCTCGGAACCACTTAAACAATTTGAAGTCCTTTTATCCTATAGGCATGCTGATCTAAGTGATGAAGGTTATAACAAATGATTTATACTAGTTTACATTAGAATATGACACCTATGTGTGAGGCCATTTTTAAACCTTTTCATGAACAATTATTTATTTAGTCAAAATAGACATGATCCAAAACAAATGCAAACAGAGTCCTAAGAACAGGATATCTAATGCATGCAGGGATGACTTTTTTCATTAGGCAGGGTTATTTAGCAGCAGGATTTATAAGTGACAGTATTTATGCAGAACCAGGAATTTAGTAGTGATCTATAACATGCAATATACTGAAGCCGTAAACATGAATACCCTAAAAACAGGATGTCTACTGCACAGGTCTGGCATGGTTTGAATGCAAATAGATACGGCAATCCTAGAACATGATTTTTAATGCAGATTTGCATAATGTAAAGCCTAGAAACATGCTTTCTACCCAGCTTTACCCACAGGATCATATAGCTAGCCTCTTTTCACTAGTTACCCCAATATTTGTCTACAAATGATTATTACATACCAGAATTGAATAAATTACATAAATGAAATATAGATTAAACTATAGGGAGTCCGATGTAGACCTAAAGCAAACCTGGGAGTATCAGGCCTTCAGTAGTCTCAAATGCAAAGGATTTCATTGCCAAATTTGTGTCCGGGTATGTTAGAGTTCCCTAAGGACCTCAAGGATCCCGGGCAGTGCCTACACCCAGACTTTTCACAATAGGGACTAAATATGTGCAGTGTGGAATGGCCAGCCCCAATAGCCAGAGTTCAAAGGAATCTTAAGAGGATCCCAAGGCAGTACACACACTGGAGCGGCAGAACCTATTAACTTAGGAGTAAAGTGAGAGTGCTTGACATAGTTTTGAAAGGTTTTTTGGAAAAAATAGTATAGAGATTACTCCAGGAGTGAAAAGGTTTTCTGAAATAGGAACCAATTTGGTGGTAAAATAGTTTGAGAAAAGTATTAAAATAATTTCAAAATTAAAACACAAATCACAGAACAACCAGATTCAAAACACTTGGCAAACAGATTCCACACAGTGATAGAGGGGTTGAGGACACATAGAATACACATCAGCGTATAGGGAAACACATAAACAGCAAAATGCGTAGAATTATCAAGAGCTTTATAGAATTATTAGGTTGGTCATGACAGTGGGTAGTTGAGACACATAGTAACGGTATAGAAAAACCGTGTTGAAAGTAGGGGGTATTGGACAAAATCATTGTGATGACCTAATCACTTGCTTTTAAATTAAATTCTGTGTTTCCAAGGTCTTGAAACCTTATTTAGAGTCACCTCGATTTACATGCGCAGTTCGGGCACGTAGCCGGAAAGCCTAAATATAAAAAAATATGTGAAAAATGATAACATTTGGCTAATAAATGAATTAATTTGACTTCGGTCAATATTTTGGGTAAACGGACCCGGACCTGTGATTAGAAAGTCTCGGACGATCCGTAGAGAAATACGAGACTTGGACGTATGCCAGGAATCGAACTCCGAGGTCCCAAGCCTGATAAATGAATTTTTAAAGGAAATAGTTTTCTGAAATTGTTTAAGGAAATTTGAGATGAAAATTCATTAGAACATGGTGGTATCGGGCCCGTATTTTGATTTCGGCACTCGGTATAGGTCTTATATATGATTTAAGACATTTTGTGAAATTTGGTGAAAAACGTATGCCAATTGACGTGATTCGGACCTAAATTGCAAAAGTTGATATTTTATGAAGTTTGAGAAAATTCTTTGATTTTGAGGTTTAATTCATTGTTAATGAGGTTACTTTGGCAATTTGATCGCACGTGTTAAGTTCATATGATGTTATTGAGTTAGTACGTATGTTTGGTTAGGAGCCCCGAGGGCTCGGGTGTGTTTCGGATGTGTTTCGGGAAGATTTGGACTTAAGAAAAGTTGTAGAAAAAGCTGTTCTGGTGTACTGATATTTTCTTCTTCGCGTTCGCGGGATGGCCCTCGTGAACGCGATGTGTAAATGATGCTAGAGGAATTTCCTTCTATGCGAACGCGTAGCTTAGGTCGCGAACGCAAGGCAGCGGGGGGGTTATCCCTTCACGAACGCGGTCCTGGCCACGCAAACGCGAAGGCCAAGTGGGCCTGGGCAGGGGTGGGGCATTTGTCTTACGCGAACGCAACCCATTGGTCGCGAACGCAAGGGCTTGAGGAGATTCTTCTCCCGAACGCGAGCCCGTTTATGCGAACGCGAAGGTCTATAAGCCTGACTTATCGCGAACACAATGAGTCTATCGTGAATGCGAAGAGCATTTTTGCCTAGTTATTTTAAAGTCTAAAAAACAGAACACTTACGACATTTTTACAAAATTTAATAAACCTCTTCTTCTCCAAAGTTCTTAGGCGATTTTTGAAGTATTTCCTCACCATAATCTTTTGGGTAACTAATTTTTAACTTGTTATCTTCCATTTCTATCAACATCCACTAGATTTCTAGGCCTAAAACCTGAAATTAAGGGTTGAAAATTAGGGATTGGGTAGAGTTAGGGATTTTTGATTAATTGTGATTTAGACCTCATTTTGGGGTCTAATTTTGGAACAAATTATATAATTGGGCTCGTGGGTGAATAGGGGGTCGGGTTTTGGTTTGAACCTCGTATTTTGACCAAGCAGGCCCGGGGTTGATGTTTGGGTTTTTGGGAAGAATGATTAGAAAGCTATAATTTGGCATTGGAATTGAATTGTTTAGTGTTTATTGATCTTATGAAGTCGATTATGTATATATACGATTGATTTGGAGCCGAATTCGAAAGGAAAGGTGGTGTTTGAGGCTTGAGTTAGCCGTGGAAGTTCGAGGTAAGTGTCCGGTCTAACCTTAGCTTGGGGGATTAGGAGTTGTGTCTTATTTTCTAATTGCTTCTTGTTGAGTACGACGTATAGGCATGGTGACGAGTATCTATGCATTGGTGTCGAGCATGACCGTGAGTCTTAAATTGACAGATATTTTGTTCTTAAATATTACTACGGAGACTTTAATTGATTATTCTCGATATTGAGCAAAGATTTAGCTTATTTTCGTGGATTTTATTTATGATTGAGTGTTGGTACTAATTGAGCTGAGTAGAAGTTGACTTAAGATTGGTTATAGCTAATTCTCCCTTGCCGGGATGTTTGTCTTGATATTGTTGCTCCCTTGCCGGGAAGTTATTACATTGCTTTGTTCCTTTGCCGGAATTCCTTGTGATTTTGTGTTGTCTTGTAAATGGGATCGGGTGGTACGCCTACCACGAGATATAATAAAATGGGATCGGGTGGTACGCCTACCACGAGATATAATCAACTGGGATCGGGTGGTACGCCTACCACGAGATATAATCAACTGGGATCGGGTGGTACGCCTACCACGAGATATAATCAACTGGGATCGGGTGGTACGCCTACCACGAGATATAATCAACTGGGATCGGGTGGTACGCCTACCACGAGATATAATCAACTGGGATCGGGTGGTACGCCTACCACGAGATATAATCAACTGGGATCGGGTGGTACGCCTACCACGAGATATAATCAACTGGGATCGGGTGGTACGCCTACCACGAGATATAATCAACTGGGATCGGGTGGTACGCCTACCACGAGATATAATCAACTGGGATCGGGTGGTACGCCTACCACGAGATATAATCAACTGGGATCGGGTGGTACGCCTACCACGAGATATAATCAACTGGGATCGGGTGGTACGCCTACCACGAGATATAATCAACTGGGATCGGGTGGTACGCCTACCACGAGATATAATCAACTGGGATCGGGTGGTACGCCTACCACGAGATATAATCAACTGGGATCGGGTGGTACGCCTACCACGAGATATAATCAACTGGGATCGGGTGGTACGCCTACCACGAGATATAATCAACTGGGATCGGGTGGTACGCCTACCACGAGATATAATCAACTGGGATCGGGTGGTACGCCTACCACGAGATATAATCAACTGGGATCGGGTGGTACGCCTACCACGAGATATAATAAAATGGGATCGGGTGGTACGCCTACCACGAGATATAATGAAATGGGATCGGGTGGTACGTCTACCACGAGATTTGATAAAATGGGAGCGGGTGGTACGCTTACAACATGATATGAGAAATGAGATCGGGTTGAATGCCTGCAACAAGATGTGAACCGAGAGTGAAATCTGCCTGTGTTTTCCTTATCCTTGTTAGAAGTTAAATTTTGGTTTCCTGATAATTCTCTTGAGATTCTGTTTTTTGTCTGTTATTCCCCGAAGCATGTTTCCCCTTCCCAGCTTTAATTATTTGTTCTAGTTTATTTTTCCGCTGTATATATATATATATATATATTGCTGCACAGGTTTATCTGGAGTCTGGTCCTTGCCTCGTCACTACCTCGCTGGGGTTAGACCAGGCACTTACCAACACATGGGGTCCGTTGTGATGATGCTACACTCTGCACTCTGTGCAGATACCGAGGAAGCACTACGACATCAGCAGTAGCTTGGGAGCCAGCCTTCAGTCCACAAACATCTTGAGGTAGTCCTGCAGGCATCCGCATGCCCGGCGTTTCTTCTATCTATTATTATGTTCTGTTATCACTTGTATCCAAAACAGACTATGTTTCTTTCTTTCAGACACTTGTATGTAGTAATCATAGATAGTTCGTGAATGTTGTGACACCGGTTTCTGGGTAGAGACATACGTTGGCTATTTCATAATTATTTTGGTATTATATTCGTCTAAGTCTTCCGCTTAAATTTTCATCTTTCTCTTTTATTTAAATATTTATCACTTGTAATGCAAGTTGTTAAAAGGATTAAAATTAAAGAGTTAAAGATTTCTAATTTAACTTCGTGGTTTGCCTAGCTTTTACGAGTAGGCGCTATTGCGACTTTCGAGGGTGAGAAATCTGGGTCGTGACAATCATGCACATAGTTCAGATCAATCGAAGCCCCAAGAGATTTAGTACAATCTTATCAGTAAAGAAGAGCAGGCAGGAATTTAAACAGACATGCTAGACAAACATCACATAAACATTCATAGTTTAGACATGCTGACTACATATTGAACAAACAAGATTTAGACATGCTAGATAAAGCAGTAAACATGTAGTTATAGTTTGGACATGCTAGTTACATATTGAGCAAGACAATGTTTTAAACATGCTAAGCAAAGAAGTAAACGGAAAAAAATATTGGATTCATGGTTAATGAAATAGTGCAGTAATGAAACACATAGAGTTTGAGGTTTCAAAACTTAATCAGAGACATACCAGTTAGGGAAAGAGAACACAGAGTGTGAAGCAGGTGCAATGCAATATCTAACCTTGGCTTACGACCGACTAAATCAGTGAATATCTCAAGTAGCAGAGAAGACAAGAGAGTTTTAGAGTGTAAGTGTGTTTATGAACTAATGTTCTGTCCCAAAAGTGAGAATAGAGGAGAGAATATATAGCATTTTAGGAGCGGAGCATAATAAGGTAAAAGAAATCAACACTTGGAAATTAAGGAAATCACAGGATCAATTACACACAAAATCAGCTTAGTCTTCCCTTAATTGAGGATAACTACTCAACGGTTAAAAGACAGGAGTCATTTAAGAAAAGAAATCAAATCAGACCTAAGTAAAGAAGTAAACAAACATGAGTCTAATTAAGGAAATAATCGTGAAGAATCAGTAACATTACAGGCAATTAAATAAGGTAAGAAGAATAATTAAAATCGTAAACAAGGGAATAAATAAAGAATTAACACATAAGTTTTAACAGAGCAAATCAGTAAATCAAAATTAAAAATAGTATTGATTTGGGAGGGGGGGGGGGGGGGGGGGGGGCGAATCAGTTTCCACAAATAAAATTTCATAAACACACAAAAATTAGCCGAGAGATCGACTCAGAAACCCTAGTAGAGATAAACTAGGGTAAAAAGTCACAAGATACTGAATTGGGCTAAGGAGAAATCATGAAAGTCAAAGCATAGAATGAAACAATGCAACGAGTAACACGAAAAAACCCATAAACGAAGCAAAAGTATAAAAAAAATTGGGCTTTAGCATAAATTGACTAGGGTCCAAATAATCTTAGCAGACATCAATCAATAACACTTAAGAACAGACGATTAACATTCTAAAATCAGAAAATCTTTAGAGAACATGACTTAGGGTAAACCTAGTTTTATGAAAAACGAAAAATCAGTTGAAAAACTAGGAATCTTTCAAGGAAACAAGTGAAATACGTTCAATCAGTCTCATATATGTACAGATCTGAGAAGATCAAAGGTAAAAATTAGGGTTTTTAGAAGTATAACAGAGATGAGGTCATAGACTTAGGAAACCATGGATTTAAGACAAAAATGAGAAAGATCTTACTCAAGGTCGAGCAAATGGCCCGAAATAGGCAAGAAAACCCAAAGGTGTAAAGTAGACTTGCACTGGTTCCTTGAGAATCTCCTCAAGGATCTAGGAGATGGAGATACCACAACATATAGGAGGTCATTAGAGGCTTGAGGTGGTGAAAAACAACTGTAGAACGACAGTAGGATAGTAACGACCGGGGAAAAATTAGGGTTTCTGTTAGAAAGCATTTAAGAGACGAAGAGAGGAGTGATGGTGGGGAAAAGGGGGAAATGGTTAGGGTTGGGGGGTCTTTTGGTTTAATTAAGGTAGGGAACTCCTGGACTGTTGATAAAAAATGATCAACGGCCAGGATTGGCCAAGGGGTTTGGGTTGGGCAGGTAGGGAATTGGGCCTAAGAATTTGGGCTAATTTTATAAGGGTTATTGGGCTGGTTAGTTTTAGGCTAAAATTGAAATAAAAGAGGCTGTTTATTAAATACCCAAAGTAATAGAATAAAATTAATTTGTAAAATAATTATCTAATTACAAAAAATAATTTTTATGCATGGAAGTGCTTTAAAATATTATTCAATATTTAAAAAGTATAATGGACCAATTTCTGGTAAAATAATGCAATGGTGTATACATGGGCTATAATTGCAAAATTAGTGCAGTTGTAACCAAAAGGTATAAATCTGGACATTTGTGAAATTTCAGTTTTTCCATTACCACCCACCCTACTACCCCTCTATTAGGCAAATCACATAGCTTACCCCCCGAATTTAGGACTAAATTCCCGTGACACACTTTCTGAGCACGTGCAATCTATTACACACCCAACCTTTCTAAAATGTGCCCTAAGACCCACTATTTTCTTCTTGACCACTATTTTAAAATATACACGCACAAATAAAATCATGACACGTGCCATTAACTTAATATATATATATATATATATATATATAAAACAAGAAAAGTCATAACCACCACATGACCTTCAAGAAAATTCTCTTTTGCTTTCCTCCATAACAAACCATACACAAAGAATGAAAGATAATGAACATTGAAATTGAAATTTCTCTGCTCGACCTTCCCCCTCTATTTACAGATTTCAGACCAAAAATCAAACAAAGCAAATAAAAGTTAGTCCTACTTCATGAATTAAAAAACATCACCGTCAGCACAATAATATCTTTCGTTGTATACATCTATAGAATATAGAATACAAAATGGGTTCATACGTAACAAGACTCTCTTGGTGAGACCATCAGCATTTCTATATGATAAACATTGTGTATTACTGATGGAGCTTGAAGAAGAAAGAAATGGAGTTGGGGGGTGGTATAATTTCAATCATTTTCAAGATATAGAAGAAAAAAGTTGATTCATGTAAAGTTGATTTTAATAGTAGAAAAAGAAGTAAATTTTTTTTGGTATGCACTCTTAAAGAAAATTTACAGCATGTTGTGTAAATTTCATATGATGAATTTCGTAAATTAATTTATTGCATGATAAGAAGATGAAAGGGAGGAGGGGCTTGGAAAAAACCAGAAAGGAAAATTGGGGATCGGGAACGAGGAAGAAGAAGAGAAGAAAGGGGCGGGGTTCAAGGGACCGTTTATTTAAAATAAATATAAAATATAAAATTTTGACACCTGGCACATCGCAAAAGAGGTGCACGCCCTTATTTTTTTGGTTACACACGCTTCTGCCATATAGAAAAAGAGGTGTCTCTATGTGATAAACATTGTGTATTACTGATGGAGGTTGAAGATGAAAGAGATGGAGTTGGGGGATTGTATAATTTTAGTCATTTTCAAAATATAGAAGAAAAAAATTGATTTATGTAAAGTAGATTTTAATGGTAGAAAAAGAAGTAAATTTTTTTTGGTATGCACTCTTAAAGAAAATTTACATCATGTTGTGTAAATTTCATATGATGAATTTGGTAAATTAGTTTCTTCTACGATAAGAAGATGAACGGGACGAGGGGCTTGGAAAAAACTAGAAAGGAAAATTGGGGATAGGGAATGAGGAAGAAGAAGAAGAGAAGAAGAGGGTGGGGTTTATATTATTGTAAAAAAAATGAAAATTTTGACATCGGACACATAGCAAAAAAGGTTCACGCCCTTATCTTTTTGGTTACGCACGTGCCTGCCACGTAGCAAAAGAGGTGTGTCTTAGGCACATTTTGAAAAGGTTGGGTGTGTAATATATTGCGGTTGGGCGTGTAATAGATTGCCCGTGTTGAGAAATTGTGTCACAGAGATTTGGTCCTAAGTAGGGGTGGGCATCGGTCGGTTCGGTTCAGTTATGAATAATATCAGTTTAGTATATCGGTTTATAAATTTAATAAATCGATAACCGAACCGATAAGATATTGGTTATCGAATATCGGTAAATCGATTATTGATCATTATCGGTTTACCCGATAAGATAACTCAATCTAGAGTTAAACAAAAAAGAGAAGATAATTCACTGGAGTTAAGCAAAAAAGAGAATAATTGACATATAGTATACTACTCATTTATGTGTTCTGTCCGATGGCCACAACTGGAATAATACTAATTTTTCAACAACAGTTGTCCAAATACATTAATAATAATACAACGTAGTAGCAATTTTATCTTAAAATTAACAAGTCCAAACAAATAGTACTAACAGTTCAAATTCAAGGTAACAAGACAACAAATACTCAATCCTTATAGGCTTCACCAAAACTTTAGTGGATAAATACTTATCAAGCTGCAACAATTCCCACAAAATGTTCCAAGATATTAATTGCCTCCTCCGACATAATAACAAAAATATTTGATTTAGAATTTTTATTTCACACAATACCTACACTTTCACAAGCGTTGATGCCCTCAAACAGTCCAAGATAAACTGGATGTTGATTGTCAAATGCCTAACCTGAAAAAAGAAACCATAGAGTAATCCCTATATGAAGATGAATTTTGTTATAGAAATTAAAAGTCTAATGCATAAGATTAAAGACTTACGCTAGGAGTAACTAATAAAGTCTATGAAGAATAAAGATGAAGCAACCGAAGAGTGCGGCTGAGAAAGAATAGGAGAGAATGAACTGAAGCCCTATCGTATGTATATACTTAACGGTAAAGTCGTAATTTTATTAATTCTTATTGGGTTATCGGTTAACCCATTAACAAAATTGGCAAACTGAGGCTCAAACCGATAGCCCAATAGTAAAAAAATTCTAAACCATTACCGAACCGTTAATCCAATAACCCGATACCGATAACTCAATAAATAATTAACCGTTCGAATTATCGGTTTTACTATGCCCAGCCCTAGTCCTAAGTTCCGTTCCGGGGGTAAACTATGTAATTTGGCTTTCTCTTATTCACACATCCGCACATTCTCATTTAGTTGTGGATTTAACAACACCAGAATAATAAGTGGAAATGGTGGTTGCGTTTTAGAGATCTCTAGTTTCGTACAGGTAGCAGGACTTCAGAAGCATTAAAAAAAGAAAGTCGGAGCATGAATTCGGGAACGGCGTCAGCATCCATTTCACTTTCACTTTTCACAATCTCGGCACCAAATCCAACTATAAAACCGAGGCCTCAAATACGATGCAAACCCATAATTACAAAATCGAACTTTGACTGCAAGTGCAGGGCGCTGGGAGAGTCACAGTCCCAGACAACCAAAGCTACTGTTTATCAAGGGGTTTATGGCCCTTGGACTATTGAAGACGCCGATATTCGAGAGGTAAAACCATCTGCACCTACTTCTTGAGTTGTTCTATTCTAGTTCGTTCGGCCGCACTGTTGCTCCAAGTTTAAGGAGAAACTTCTACAATTAGTTATCTCGGTGTTATATCAGAATTTAGGCATAGCGCAGCTGATCAACCCTAGCTCACTTTGTTAGTGACGCCACAATTTAGCTATCTAATAGACTGAAATCAGTGAGCATCCATTTTCACAATGTTAATGAAGAACGGGATTCTTCCTGAATGAATTTTGCAAGTTAAAACAAATGATGAATGCAAAATATTTTACCACATATTTCTTCTATATCAACAATCATATAGCTAACTTTCGGTGTGCATATAAATTTTGCAGGTAATTTTATATAGATCAGGATTAGTAACTGCGGCTGCATCATTTGTTCTTGCATCTTCTACGGCTTTGCTTCCCAATGATTCAATCTTGAGCAACTTGATTGGGAGAAATCTTGATTTATTTTACGCAATTGGATCTTGCGGACTTGGTCTGTCATTATATCTTATTCACATTTACGTGACTGAAATTAAACGTACTCTTCAAGCTTTATGGTTGTTGGGTGCTCTCGGTTCATTGGCAACATATTCTACCCTTGCTCAACCGGCTGACATGAGTTTAATTCAATATGTTATCGAGAATCAAACAGCTGTTTGGTTTGTCGGACCACTATTTGCAGCATTGACAGGACTTGTCTTCAAGGAAGGTTAGGTTTTTAGTTACATCTTTATAAACATGCAGTTATGAGGCAATTGAGTTCGCTTATTATTTATCTATTGTTGTTCGTTTTAGCTGAAATCTTTCGTGATGAAATGTTAGAAAACTCTGAATCTCATGTTACAAATAACAGATCCTCAAATATCTTATCCAACCCATACCTGAAATTCAAGATGGAAATTTTTGGGTTGTAAGGGCCAAATATATAGAAATAACACTAGCATGCAATTATAGATTTTGTTTTTAAGAACACTCTCAATTAAACTTGAGGAAGCACAATGTCAAAAAGGGTTGTGGAGGTATAACCGTGAAGAACATGATGTATGGAGGCAAGTTATCAACTGCAGATATTGGACAAGTATCTTTATGGTATACTAAAATTGTCACCTCCCCTTTTGGTGCAAGTAAATGGAGATCTATCATATCCCTATGGCCTACCCTTGAAAATTCTTTTTGGATTCTACATAGGGGATGGTAAAAAGGCATCCTTTTGGAATGACAATTGACTTGGGCATAAACCTATCAAAGACATATTTCCTGATTTATTCAGCTTGACATCAAATCCTACAGCCAAGATAGCAGATGTATGGAGTCAGCAGGGGTGGAATTTCAATTTCAGATGGCTACTAAATGACTGGGAAATTGACAGAGTTGCTGAACTACTACAACAGCTGGAGGTGTTCCAGGGGACAACAGACAGCGAAGATCAACTAACAGATTTGGATCTTTACAGTTAGGTCAGCTTGCTCCGTATACACAGGGGACAGTCAGGAAGGATCCAACTGGCCTTGGAAACAGATTTGGAAAGTCAAGGTCCCATTCAAAGTTAATTGATTTGTCTGGTTGGTGGCAAGGAAATCTTGTTAAACCCAGGAAAACATAATGAGAAGAGGAATCCCACTGAGCTCTAGATGCTACTTGTGTAAGGTAGAAACAGAGAGCAACAGCCACTTATTTTTGCACTGCAGAATAACTATGCAATTCTGGCACTATTTTTTCAGTAATTGGACTTAGATGGACTATGCCAAAGTCAGCAATAGATCTTCTGTAGTGTTGGAACAATTGTGGGCAACAATCTCAGGCAGAAGAAATGGTGGAATTTGATCCCAGCCTCTATCCGGTGGATAGCCTGGAAGGAGAGGAATGCTAGGTGTTTTGAAGAGAAAACAGTTCTATCCAGACGATGAAGTTGGATTTTTTTGGATAACTGTGGTGTCCAGGCACCTCGACTAATTTCACGGATACCTGCCACCTTCGGCCAGCCACAGGTACCAGGTAACTATATCCACCAAGGCTTGGATAGATGGGAAGAAATCATCTGGTATTTTTTGCCTCCACTCGGATTTGAACCTGAGATATGATGGTTCTCACCCACTTCATTGACGAGTAGGCAACACCCTTGTGTGCAAGATGAAGTTGGATTGTATGCTGCTTTTTCATTTTTGGTGTAAAGAAAGCTATGTAAGTGATGATGAATCCATACTACACATTATAGAATCCTTGAACATGAACAAGGCATGTTTAGTTACTTGTTTTTGCGCTTTTTGTTTCGGAATATGTACAGGGGATACAACATCCCCTTTATGCTGTCGATATAGACAAGTGTTACCATTTTTTTTTAAATAGTGCTTTAATAAAAACTAGTAAAATATAATGATAAGTTAAACTAAAAGGATTTTGTAATGCTGAGGTGATGACCACTTATAAGATCAGAAACCTTATACTTAAGCTAATTAATGATGCCGATAGTTGAGGACGCAAAAAAGATATAAGAGAACATAGAACTTTGCATTGTTCCCTAAAAGAAGCTTCTGAAATTTTATGGAGAAGTCAACATTATCGTCTGCTCTCTGCCCTACCATCTGAAGGATCTAATCAAACCAAGGATGTCTAGATATGTGCATGGTAACAAGGTGTCATTATTGGCGAATCTAGCAACTTACTAAATTGGACAACTGATTAGCTGATTCACATCATCCTCGAACTATATCTGTGGAAAACAATTGGCAACCTTGAGATTGAGTGTTTTCCATCAATTATATCTCCACAATTTCACCTACAACAGCATAATATTATCCTATGGTTATTGGTTTAGAAATGATTTGTTGTACAAATATAAACTTGGTTTGCAAGTTTTAGGTTCACAGATATAACAAAATGCATGCTGCTTTTAGAATAAAAGAACATACTGTCTGTCCCTTAGTTGTAGTTGTCATGAGCAGTTATGATATATTATTTATATTTCCAAATTGTACTGCTTTTTAACTTCCACTTTCTGTAAAACAGTCTGCTCATTTGAGGATCTCCGAGTTAATTTTTTGTTATCTTTGAAACAGGACTTTGCTATGGAAAGTTGGAAGCTGGCATTCTGACATTTGTCATCCCTTCACTCCTACTTGGGCACCTGGTAAAGTTTGCAGCTATGCTGCTAACCCTAAAATTTCATTCTATATAGAGCTATTTAGTTTAAAACTCGAAATATACTTTCTCAAGCTTTGCAATTGAAGCGTCAATCCTCCAGCGGCAGGAAACGACAACTCATGTATTTTACCCCCAAAGATCTTGAGATGCTCCAATTCAAGCTTCTTTTTTCTCTTTTGGCCAGCACTCAGATTGTTGGACTAGCCTTCCAATAGTTGAGAAACAAAGGGAATAGTTTATAATATGATTGGTTTTCATTTTCAATTTCACTGTATAATATCTATTTGTCCAAAAGCTATGTTCAATCTACGAATTAGGGACTAAAATCATATTTTCTTGTTGAAATAGTTCTCTATCAAATATTATAATGATCTTAGGAGTATCTTTTGGATTACAGACTGGTCTGATGGATGATGGAGTAAAGATCACCCTATTGAGCACATGGATGGCACTGTTTGTGATCTTTGCTGGGAGGAAGTTCACTCAACCTATCAAGGTAGATCCCATTCATTTAGTTAGTTGTGCTCTTTATACCTATCTGTTTTACTTTTTCAAATTTTACAAAAACCACCAAGTATGATGTAGTTATCAATGTAGATCCCTAACAAAAAAAGAAAAATCCAGTGACAAGTTCTAATCCACTTCACGGGCACTCTCTGTCTCTCTCTTTGTATTTCAGGATGATATTGGAGACAAATCAGTATTCATATTCAACGATTTGCCAGAGGAAGACAAAGCTAATTTGATTGATAAGCTTGAGCAGCAACAGCAAACTATGAAAGAGCCTTGATTAGGATGTATTACTGATCTTATCCCTAATTGAAAATATAACTTGTATAGCTGTAAACTACTTGTCCAAATATCTCTACAAGAAAGAACATTCACAGGTAACACTTACATCTCTCTTAAAGATTTCGCTAATTTAACCCAATTATACCAAAGATAACTAGCCATATCTACAGCTTCAAATGATGAACTGTGATTTGGTCGAAAACTCTACTTATCTGTGAATACCCACCACGATACTGATTGGGACTTTGGTTATTGTTGCATATGGGTGTAGTAGTCAGAGACATGGTAAATAACTAGTAATCATCAACATAAATGAAATTTCCTTGAATCATAACTCCATAAAGAAAGAACAAAATGGTTGTGTGGTTCAAAATCTTAATCTGCATTGGGAAAGAATACTAAAAGATCAGCAGGCTGCTCAGATATCCTTTTAACATTCAAACATGCCTGCATAAATGGGTAGGGGAGAATGCTCTTGAAATCTAACAAAAACATCAAAGAACTACTTTATATAGATGCCAACATAGCAACTTTTTTTAAAATCATCACTTTCTAATCTGCTTGCGATATCCAAAATTATTTAGCAAGACCTGCCACCACTGCTTTAGTATAGCTAGTTGGTGTTTGCAAATTGAAATTTGAAAAAGGGTCAAATATATCCCTACACTAGCATCATTGGAGAACAAATCTCAGTGGGATAGATAAAATAGTGGGCAGACAAAGCTAAAAAGCATGGTGTTTTGTAAGAATAGCCTGATAAACATTTCTACTTGTTCGGTTTTGACACCCCGGCCCCTGTATTTAATGATGTTTTATTTAGACACTTTTACTCATTTAAATGTAATATTTTAAATCCCTCTTACCATGTGTGTTCCTCATTCGTCTTACTGTGTTATTCATGTCACATAAAAATATTCCACTCCATTATTTTTCTTCACAAAATTATTTTAAAAAAATGAATCCTCAAGTAGCCCATTTTTCTCTCTCACGGGCACCTTCACGCCTTTTTCTTTCTGATTACCAGTCGTTTGCCATTTGAGAGTTAAATTTCATCTCTTTTTCTCTTTCAATTCTGACTCAAAATTCATAATTTCCCTTTCTTAATATTTGCAAAACCAAATCCGCCGTTTTTCGTAGAAACCCATTGGACAGTTCACTTTGTTCACTTCCATTGAAATTAGATATAACAAAAATATTCAATTCATCATTTTATTTCACTGTTTTGTCCAGCAGTATATATTTAGCAGTACCCTTCAATGTATTGTAGAATGTATTCATATATTTTTTTAATTAATATAATTTATGTATTCAGATGTATATATGTATTCAAATGAATCTGCAATGTGTATTCATATGTTTTTGCATTATAGATGATCTACTATACTTTATGTATTCAATGTATTTTAATGTATTTAACTGTATTCAATGTAATTATATAATTTCAATATATAATTCTATTTGTAAAGATACCACTAAAAAATATTTTAGTAAAGATACCATTAAAAAAGGAAAGGATGGATTGAATCTCTGAAGATTGCTTTGTTTTGGGGGTGTTTTTCGGTTGATAATCTTTTCTGTAACTTGAAATACAAATTTTGTGTGTTATAATTGAGTTTGTTGAGTTATATTATGAGTCTATCACGTTAATTAATTCACTTACCGTTTTTAAATACATGAAGATCTTTTTTTTTCCGCAAATTCCGCTACTATATTCATGAATACAACTCGCGAATACATATGAATACAGTCTATACGTTAGTTGTAGTTCCTTTTTTTCCGTCGAATTTTTCTATTGTATTTATGAATACATTAGTTTAATTACATCGAATACACTCTATAACAAGTTAAAATATAGCTATAGGAAGTAATTTAGTAAATGGTAAATATAGCAAGCTAATAATCACTAAAATATAGTGGTTTCTGAAAATTTCTCAAAAAGGAAAAAATCTCATTGTTAAAACCATTCATAGAAGAAAGGCAAAATGGTTGTAGAAAGAGATGGGTTGTAGAAAGAGATGGTGGGGTTTCTCAAGCGATGTCATAACTTATTTTTTCACAGTTATAGTAAAAAAAATACAAAAATTGTAGGAAAAGATAAATGCAAATGCTGCGCACTAAGATGTATATATATATATATTATGTGCCTAAAAGGGAGGCCAAAGAAAAAAAAAACAATTAAAGAAGTTTTTCCCCTTTAATTGGAATCGCCAAATTCATCGTTGTAATTTCTTCATGAAAATTAGATTACTAATTTCTGGGCATGCGCGTCGCTCGTAATTCCATATAAGTAATTAAATTTTTCGCATATTACAAAAAATTACTTTAAAATGTTTTTAGTTGCAAAATAAAATTTAAAAGGAAAACATATCTTTTTTTTATTTATTGAAACTGATCAACAATTCCTATTTCAGGCTTTTTATGACTGTTATACTTTGAGAAAAAATAAGCTTGAATATCACAAGCCTATAGAATTTTAGAAATATAGAAATAATAAGGCGGAATAGCTTCCTAGCCACTTAAACTTATTGGGTTTTTAAAAGCCGATACACAAACTTTTTATTTTTTCATTTGAACAATCGAACTCATTTTTCCCGTAAGTAATAAACACATCTGACAAGAGACCATGTGCGCGTGTATTACACATATACATACGTGTCCATCCAGTCAACAAATGACCAATGAATGTCTTAAATATCAAGGGCGCAAAAACCCTAACCCGGGTCCCCTCTTTCGTTCCATAGACTGACCCCTCCTCATTTTAACCTCTCTCTAACCAAACCCTCCCATGTTCATTCCAGAATTTTGATGATCGGAGAAGGAGAAAAGAATATGAAAAGTGAGGGGATCATATGTAAGGCCCTTCTCGTCATCGATGAACTCTCCATAAGTTAGGAAATCCTAGTCGAGAATGGCACTTATCTGCTCATCGCTGAATTTGACCCTAGGCTTTGCAACAACCACCAAAGCTTCCACGTCCTCGCAGTTAAGACCCTCATTGCCATTTGCATCAAAATTCTGGAAGATTCTTTTCACCTTCTCCGATCGCTAAATTCCAAAATCTTAAACATTCTTTTCACCTTCTCCAACATTAAAAAAGGACTTGTTTATGGTAGTGGATATGGCATAAGGTCAGTCGTGCTGATGAACTTCAAAAATCGATCATAATCACTCACTACCTTCCAAAATCGATCATAATCACTCACCCATTTTTTTCCGTTTATTATCTATTAATCTTGTTCTGATCGAGCTTCGTTTAGTCCAAGCGATACAAAATTTAGCTTCAACTCTACAATGACAAAATATACAAATTTCCATCATTTTCACGGTCTGAAAAAATAAAAAGTAAAATAAAAATAGAGCTTCAGATTTTTAAAAATGGAGGAAGAGGGTATTTTGAGAAGGAATGAATAAGAAGACAATTAAATACAACCTATTTTGTACTGTTGGGCATTGGGAAGGGGGCTTTCACGCTCATGTGCATCGTGTTCCTCACGCGGCCTGCTGATTAGGACTAACTGACGCCACATGAGCATGGTCAATGGTCAAATGTGTTTATTAGTTACGGGAAAAATGAGTTCGAGTGTTCAAATGGAAAAGTTGAAAGTTTATGTATCGGCTTTTAAAATCCCGTCAAGTTTAAGTGGCCAGAAAGCCATTCCGCCAAATAATAATAGCTATAGGAACTTTTTAATATCATTTTCATAAGTGTCGTTTACATATGAGTAAGGAAACCCTTTAAAAGATATCAAAGTAACTGGTTGATGTTGGTATTCGAAAAAAGAATAGAAAAAATAACATAGAAATTACATATTGTAGTTTTGTGCTTGACTCTATTAAATCCAAAACGGATACCAATAAGTGTATATATATATATATCACTGCAAAAAATTCGGAAAAAAATGACCACAAAAAGCAATTAAAGTTGGTCGCTTACAAGTCACAAAGCGACCAAAAAAGGTCCAAATTGGCTTGGTCGCTATTTTGCTGGTCCTTTTACCTTAGGGACCAAAGTTGGTCGCTAATTAACCAAATATTCCGGTAAACAATATACCGACCAACTTTGGTCGCTTTTAATATTTTAATAATATAAATTTAGCAACCAAAGTTGGTCTCTATATTTAAATTACATTTTTTATTTATTAATATTCAAAATATAGCGACCAACTTTGGTCTATAAATCAAATATTATATTTTAAAATCTGAAAAATAGCGACTAAAGTTGGTCGCTATTTTTTTAAGTTTTTTATTTTTTTAAAATATAAGCGATCAAAATTGGTCGCTAATTTTCAGAATTTTTTTAATAGAATAGCGACCAAAGTTGGTCGCTTTTTAGGAAATCTAGATTAATTAGTGACCAACCTTGGTCGCTATTGCCCAGAAAATATTTTTTTAAAATAGAAAAACGACCAAAGCTAGTCGCTTTTCTAGGTATAATTTTGGCAGAAACTGCCTGTTTTGGCAGCTACACCATCTGCCAGCATACCAAATTCCTAAATAACAATATAATTCAATTCGTAAACTACAATTTCAATACCAAAATCTCCACAACAACCCAACAACAACAACAACACCACCACCACAACAACAACAACAATAACAACAACACAACAGCAACAACACAATTCAAAAAACACGTTAAAACCAACAAATTAAAGTTCAATAGAACTAACAAATTAAACTAACAATACTAAGTTAACGCATATTACACCTAGTTCAAAACTGGTTCTATTTACCTAGTTCAAAGTATATAAAAGTCAAGGAGTGTTTTGTACAACATCATTATCATCACCGTCTGATGAACTTTCATCACCAAGACGGTATGCAGAAGGGTCTACTTGTCAAGGACGGTAAGAACGATCACGGGGAGGACGGGAGGAACGAGCATGGGGAGGACGGAAGGAACGCTCACGTTCAAGTCTAGCCTCTGGCGATGACTCACGAGACCGGGGAATTGAAAAACATCCAGAAGCTAGGAGAGATTTGAGCTGCTCTTGCATGCCCTGGTACTGAGCTTGCATGCAAATGTACTGAGCATCTCTAAGCTTTTCTCTTTCCTTGGCCGCTTCTAGCTCGGATGTGAGCTTTGTCACAGTCTCCCGCATAGTGAAAAGGCTCTCCCCATCAAGTTACTCGCCTTGCGAGGAAGTCCCTATTCCTGGAATTTCACACTTATAGCGATGAAATTTCTTAGTAGGAAGCCCGTATACATTCCCCTATTTTGGACCGCCAGCAGCCTCTGTCCACATTGTTGCAGCATCTTTGTCCGAAGGTTGGATTGGCTCGCCTGACTCATTACGTGGCTGACTGCGTATGAATTCCTCCATGTCAGTTGTGAAGCGACCCTATAAGAAAAATTACATTGAATTAGTATTTCAAAATTTATATAAAAGTAAATCAAAATACTTAATGAAAAGTGAAAACTTACATGTACAGTCGAGGCTCAGCCCTTAACCCACTTTTCTTGATCCGTATCTTTCTTCTTCTTTAAAATATGAGTCTCCTTGAATAGCTCATCTTGGTTCATCGAACGCCCCAACTTCTTTTCCTGAAAACTCATAAATTTTAGTTAATAAATAGAATAGATATACTTTGAAAATTAACATAAATTAAGCAATTACGTACCAATCTTCTTTTTATTGTCCCTAGGCTGATCACACCTCCAGTGTAAGGAGCCTCCTTTCTCATATGCATGAGCTTTCTTTCCTTTTTCGCTCTTCTCTAAGAACCCACATGGAAATATCTTTTCCATATTAGTAGAAGTTACACGAATGTTCTGATCCATCCAGAGTAGGTTTTCTTCCCTTAATGTGAAAGAACACAAGTCTTTGAAAAACAAACTAATCTCTGTGATGGGTTTCCAGATTCTTTCATGCAAACCATAAAATGTAATAGGCACTAAGGTCTCCATGAAAATATGACAGTTATGACTTTTCAAATTGCTCAACGTCCCTACCTCCATATCAACTTTCTTTCCAAGATTTGTCGCATAACCTTCAGGCACCTTCAATTTTGTTACCCAATCACAAATTTGCCGTCTTTCCTCCAAAGTGAATGTGTAACTTGCTTTGGGCTTGAATATCTTACCATTGTTTTCTGTCTGCAAATATAATCCAGACCGTCTGCAATATTCTTGTAAGTCCATTCTAGCCTTCGGGTTATCCTTTGTCTTACCTTTAACATCCATCACTGTGTTGAACAAATTGTCAAAATAAATCTTCTCAATATGCATGACATCAAGTTTGTGACGGAGAAGATTATCCTTCCAATTAGGCAACTCCCAAAATATACTCCGTTTCGTCCAATTATGAGTAACACCGTATTCGGGAAATCTATAAGGTGGAGCTTCAGTAACCTTACTGAAGTTCTGGACCCTCTTCCAAATTTTCTCACCTGAAAGTATCGGAGGTGGAGAATCATATTCTATTTTATTCTTTTTGAATGCATTTTTCATCCTTCTAAACTCATGATTAGGAGGCAAGAATTGATGATGGCAATCAAACCATGATGGCTTTCGGCCATATTTCAAAGTGAACGCTTTACTATTTTCCATGCAGTAAGGACAAGCTAGCTTCCCAGCAGTCATCCACCAAGACAACATTCCATACGCAGGAAAATTATTAATTGTCCAGATTAAATTATCACGCAAATTGAAATTCCGCTTGGTTGATATGTCATATGTTTCAACACCATCGTACCACAATTTTTTCAGCTCATCAATCAAAGGATGCAAATATACATCTATCAAACTTTTCGGATTACGTGGACCGGGGATAATACAATTTAAGAATATATATGGACTAGTCATGCATAACTCGAGTGGTCGATTATAAGGTGTAAGAAAGACAGGCTAACATGAAGATGGTGTCGCAGATACAGAAAAAGGTGTGAAGCCATCCGCACACAGACCTAACCGAATGTTCCTTGGTTCACTAGCAAAATCTGGATATGTCCTATAAAAGTGCTTCCAAGCTTCTCCATCTGAATGATAACACATAACACCAGGTGGTCTTCTATTTCCAAAATGCCATCTCATATGAGGAGCAGAACTCATCGATGCATATAACCTCTTTAACCTAGGTATAAGAGGTAAATAATGCATCGCCTTGATAGCAACCATATTCTCGCTGGAAAGCCTCTTGAAACGAGGCTTTTCACAAAATTTACAACTACTTAAATTTGCATCATCTTTATAATATAACATGAAACCATTTTCACAACAAACAATTCTCATTGATGAAAGTCATAACTTAGAAACTAATCTCTTTGCCTTATAGAAATCACCAGATAATTTGATATTAGGGTCAACTAGTTCACTCATAAGGTCAATGAAAGAGTCCACGGCTGCTTGAGAAATATTCCAATCAGATTTAATACTTAGTAATCTAACTGCAACAGACAGCTCAGAGTGCGGACTTCCATTACGTAGTGGACGACTAGCTTCCTCTAACTATTCATAAAAATATTTTGCGTCATCATTAGGAGTTTGTTTAATATTTTTATTGGGCTCACCCCCGAAGTGCATCCCAAAAGTATCCGCAACTATATCATGAATTCTAGAATCACGATTTGTATTCACCACCGACCTAGTACTTTCACCCACAACCATGTTATGAAATATCTCATGGCTACCATCGATCTCTCCATAATTAGTCTACACAAAGTAATTTGCTATATACCCCTTCCTATAAAGATGATGTTTAACTTTCGCCGGTTTTTCAAACTTCATACAGTCGCACCTAACACAAGGGCACCTAATTACTCCTTCACTTAGGTATGGTGGAAGTGACATTACATGTCTCATAAAGTCATCCACCTCTTCTACAAAATTCTCCCGCAATCCTTGTCGATTAGGATAATTCCTATTTTACATCCAAGTACGATGTTCTATTTATACAAATAAAACAAGAACAAATTAATTTAGTTAATTCATATCCTAATCTTTTTTTAGTTAATTAATTTCATATCCTAAATTTTTAATTTACAAACTAAAAGTTTAATTTATAAACTAAAAGTTCAATTCATAAACTAAAAGTTCAATTCATATCCTAAAGGTTCAGTTCATAAACTAAAAGTCCAATTCATATCCTAAAATACTCAATTTATAAACTAAAAGTTCAATTCATATCCTAAAATTTCAATTTATAAACTAAAAGTTTAAATCATAAATTAAAATTTCAAATCATAAATTAAAATTTCAATACATAAACTGAAAGCCCAATTCATACCAAAAAGTTCAATTCATAAATTAAAAGTTCAAATCATAAACTAAAATTCCAATACATAAACTAAAAATCTAATTCATATCCAAAAAATTCAATTCATAAATTAAAAGTTTAAATCATAAACTAAAATTCCAATACATAAACTAAAAGTCCAATTCATATCCTAAAAGTCCAATTCATATCCTAAAAGTTCAATTCATATCCTAAAATTTCAATTTATAAATTATCAAGACAATACAAAGTATAATTCAAATCTAACTAAACTAAATTCAACACTAATTAAACTAATTATTTAATAAAATTAATTAACAAAGCTAACTAAAACAAGACCTAAACTCTAATCCTTAATAAAATACAACGTTCAAAGAATTTAAACACTAATTCATATCCTTAAACTACAATATTAAAATAATAGAAACAAAAACTAGAAATAACAAAGATTCAAGTTTATAATTCAAACCTAGTTTTTTTTAGGTGGAGAAGGAGAGAAAGGGGCAGCGGCGGTGGCTCCGGTGGTCACAGTGGTGGTGCGGGGTGGGGGGACTATTTGTGTGAGAAAAATAGAGAAGGGGAGGGGAATATTTTTAGAGAGAGTTAGAGAAAATTTTGGGGAAGAAATTGAGAGAATGGGAGGGGGATTTGAGTCTGGATTTACAAAAAGCGACCAATGTTGGTCACTATTTTTGGTAGGTGATTAAGTTTTGACTGTTTGACCAAAATAGCGATCAATGTTGATTGCTATTTTTTGACTGTTTGACCAAAATAGCGACCAACACTGGTCGCTATTTCTAAAAAAAAATTAAATAACTTTTTGTCTATTTTGGATTTTAAATATTATAAACTATAAAAAAAAACTTATTAGCTATAAATATTTATTTTATTTAACTACAATTATTATAAATAATTATAAACTATAAGCATAATCTTTAAAAAAATTATATTAACGAGGTAATTACTTTTAATAGATTATAATAGCATGTATGTAAAGGAATTTTTTAAGTTATATTTAAGTATATGAGTAATTTTATACACACGCATAAACTATATTTTTATTGATGATCAATCTTATACATTATTACGTACAAATAATTAATGAATTGATAAACCAATATAATATTATTCTATTAATTGATATAATAGTATTCATTATTTATATGTAACAGAGTTAATGAATTACATATCTCAGTCAAATAGTCGTCATGAAGCCCAAATCATGTTGATAACAAACATATCTCAGTCAAATACGCGGTAAAAATATCAATCGGGATAGATTAAGTCACAATCCCCAATAGTAAATAACCTCGCGCTCGTCATTAAGCGCGTGTTTCACCTTAATATAGCACTACGTTGTGCAATTCGAGGTTTCAAACCCTCAGGACATCATTTACTATCATTACTCACCTCAAGCCGGCCAAATCTCTAGCTCGCTATGCCCTTTCCTCTCAAATAGGCCTCCTCCCTCATCGAATCTAACCAAAACCACAACGAATACGTCACAATAGGCTAAGGGAACATAACCCAATCGAAAAGAATCGAGAAATAGCAAAAAACTCGAAATTGGCAAAACCCGAGCCCCGGGCCCACTTCTCGAAATTTAGATATTTTTACATCAACGGGTTCCTTATCTCGCCATGAGTCTATACATATCAAGAACTCCCAAATCCGAGTTCAAATGACCTATTAAAATCCAATTTGAAATATCAAAACTCAAGCCCTAGTTCTTCCCATTTTTGCTAAGTTCATGAATTTCTAGGTTGATTCTACAATTAAATCATGTTTTTAGATCATAGGACTCACCTCCAATCAATCCCAGTCAAAACCCTCTTCAATTACCATCCAAAATCTCTCAAGGATGCTCAACAATGGTGGAAATTTACTTAGGTCCCCCACCCGCGAACGTGAAGCATACACAGCCCCCAACTATGCGAACGCGACCCCACAATCGCGAATACGATGAAGAAAATCAAGGGGGCCTTAGATCCTCCTATGCGAACGCGGGCAGCCTTCCGCGAACGCGAAGCACCAGCTACCAGACCTATGCGAACGCAATACCCAGCTGCGAACGCGAAGAACAAAAACCCCAGGGCCCCAATTCCTTCTACGCGTTTCGCGACTCATCCTACACGAACGCGAAGGGTTAAATCTCTGCAACACAGAACTGGAAAACCTGAAACTTCCAAGAGCCAAAATTAGTCCGATTGACCATTCGAAACTCACTCGAGGCCCCAGATATCTCAACCAAAAGCACCAGCACATCCTAAAACATCACCCAAACTTGTTCCAATCCTGAAAACAACTCAAACAACACAAAAACCATCAATTCATATCGGATTCAAGCCTAAGTTCTTCTAAAACTTCTAAAACACGCATTTGATCAAAAACCCTACCAAAACACCTCCGAATGACCTTAAATTTTGCACACACATCCCAAATCACCTAACGAAGCTACAGTAACTCTCGAAATTTCATTCCGACCCTCAGATCAAAATATCACCTACCAACCGAAAATCGCCAAAATACTAACTTCGCCAATTCAAGCCTAATTCTACATCGGACCTCCAAAACCACTTCCGATCATGATCCTAAGTCACAAAGCATCCCCCGAAGCTAAACAAATCACTGGAAATTAAATCCAAGCCCTTTAACTCATAAGTCAATATCCGGTTGACTTTTCCAAACCAAACCTTCCTTAAAGAGACTAAATGTCTCATTTCTTACCAAAACTCCTCCGAACCAACTCGATCACACAAGACACTAATAATGAAGCATAAAGAAGCAGAAAATGGAGAAAACAAAGAGGTAACTCATGAGACGACGAGTCAGGTCGTCACATATAGCATGTTATAATACATGATACTGTATTCATTATTTGTATTGTAACAGAGTTAATGAATTACATTCATTCATATAAGTCGATGAATCAATTATAATAGATTAATTGATATAAGTCGAGACGTTTTGTTTTTAATATTCAAAGATGCATCTGAGTAGGTTATAAGCCGATGAATCAATTTAAAAGTGTATCAATACCTACAAGAACCCGGCCCTGTGTTCCTAGCGCTTCATATTCTTATATATATATATATATATATATATATATATATATATATATATATATATATATATATATATA
>MU769707.1:193733-231967 GCA_026770625.1 Nicotiana glauca
AAAAGGAAGGCCAAAGAAAAAAAATAATTAAAGAAGTTTTTTCCCTTTGATTGGAATCACGAAATTCATCTTTGTAATTTCTTAATGAATATTAGATTACTAGTTTCTGGGTACGCACGTTGCGCATGATTCCAAATAAATAATTAAATTTTTTGCATGTTACAAAAAAATACTTTAAAATGTTTTTAGTTGCAAGATAAAATTTAAAAGGAAAACATATCTTTTTATTTATTTATTGAAACTGATCAACTATTCCTATTTCAGACCTTTTATGATTGTTATAATTTGAGAAAAATAAGCTTGAATATCACAAGCCTATAGAACTTTAGAAATATAGAAATAATAAGGCGAAATATTTTTCTAGCCACTTAAACTTGTCGGGTTTTTAAAAGCTGATACACAAACTTTTTATTTCTCCATTTGAACACTCGAACTCATTTTTCTCGTAAGTAATAAACACATCTGACAAGAGACCATGTGCGCATGTATTACACATACAGATACGTGTCCATCCAGTCAGCAAATGACCAATGGATGTCTTATACGTCAAAGGCGCAAAAACCCTAACCCCGGTCCCCTTTTTCGTTCCATAGACCGACCCTCCCCCCCATTTTAACCTCTCTCTAACCAAACCCTCTCCTGTTCATTCCAGATTTTTGATGATCGAAGAAGGTGAAAGGAATCTGAAAAGTGAGGGGATCATATGTAAGTCCCTTCTCGCCATCGATGAACTCTCCATAAGTTAGGACAGCCTAGTCGAGAATTGCACTTATCTGCTCATCCCTAAATTTGATTGTGATGACCCAAACGGTCATCACTTGGTTTAAATTAAATTCTATATCTCCGAAGCCTTAAAACCTCATTTAGAGTCGCTTCAATTTACGTACGCAGTCCGGGAGCATAGCCAGAAAGCTTAAATATAAAAATTTGTGAAAAATGATGAGTTTTGATTATAATATGAGTTAATTTGACTTCGGTCAACATTTTGGGTAAACGAACCCGGACCCGTGATTCGACGGTCTCGGAGGATCCGTAGGAAAATACGGGACTTGGGCGTATGCCTAGAATCGAATTCCGAGATCCCAAACTCGAGAAATAAATTTTTAAGTAAAATTATTTTCTAAAATTGTTTAAGAAAATTTGAAATGAAATTTGATTAGAACGTATTGGTATCGGGCCCGTATTTTAGTTTCGGCGCCATGTACAGGTCTTATATATGATTTAAGATGTTTCTGCAAGATTTGGTAAAAAAAAAACGTCGTTTGACGTGATTCGGACTTGAATTGCTTTAAGAAGTTTGAGAAAAATACTTTAATTTTGAGGTTTAATTTGTTGATAATGATGTTATTTTGGCGATTTGATCGCACGAATAGATTCGTATGATGTTGTTGAGTTAGTACCTATGTTTGGTTAGGAGCCCCGAGGGCTCGAGTGTGTTTTGGGAGGTTTTGAACTTAAGAAAAATTGTAGAAAAAGCTGTTCAGGTGTTTTGGTATTTCCTTCTTCGCGTTCGCGGGATAGCCCTCGCGAACGCGATGTGTAATTTTGTTGCTGAGGGATTTCCTTCTATGCGTTTGCGGGATGGCCCCCGCGAACGTGGTGTGTAAATTGTGCTGAGGGATTTCCTGCTACGCGAACGCGAGGAAGTGGGGGTCTATACCTTCGCGAACATGGTCCTGGCCACGCGAACGCGAAGGTCAAATGAGCCTGGGCAAGGAGAGGGGTACTAAACCTATGCGAACGTGATCATAGGGCCGCGAACGCAAAGGCTCTGGGAGCTGAAGCTCCCCGAATGCGAACCATTTTATCGCGAACATGAAGGTCATTTAAGCTGGCTTAATCGCGAACGCGACAGGCCTATCGCGAACATGATGAAGGCCTGTCCATTGATTTTAAAACAGAACCAAAACGAGATTTCATAAAATTTTCACAAACCCTTTCTTCTCCAAAGCTCCTAGGCGATTTTTGAAGCACTTCTTCACCAAAGCTTCTTGGGTAAGTAATATATAACTTGTTTTCTTCATTTTCCATTAACACCCACTAGAATTCTAGGCCTAAAATATGTAATTAAGGGTAGAAAATTAGGGATCTGGGTAGAACTAGGGCTTTTTGATTAATGATGATTTAGACCTCGTTTCGGGTCGAATTCTGAAAATAATTATATATTTGGGCTCGTGGGTGAATAGGGAATTTGATTTTGGTTCGAACCTCGTATTTTGACCAAGCGGGTCCGGGGTCGATTTTTGAGTTTTTGGGAAGAATGATTGGAAAACTATAATTAAGCATGAGATTCAAATTGTTTAGCATTATTTGATGTTATGAAGTCATTTATGAATAGATACAATTGATTTGGAGCCGAATTCGAAAGGAAAGGTGGTAATTCAGGATTGAGTTGGTCGTGGAAGTTTGAGGTAAATGTCCGGTCTAACCCTAGCTTGAAGGATTGGGAGTTGAGTCATAATTGCTATTTTCTTCTTGTTGAGTACGATGTATAGGCATGGTTATGAGTATCTATGCATTGGTGTCGAGCATGACCGTGAGTCTTAAATTGATAGTTGTTGTGTTCCTAAATGACATTTTGGATGCCTTAATTGATGACTCTTGATATTGAGTAAAGATTTAGTTTATTCTCGTAGACTTTATTTATGCTTAAGTATTGATATTAATTGGACTAAGTAGGAGTTGAGCTAGGATTGGTTATAACTAGTTCTCCCTTGCCGGAATGGTTGATTTGATATTGTTGTTCCCTTGCCGGGAAATTTCTATGTTGCTTTTTGTTCCCTTACTGGGATTTTATTGTGATATTGTGTTGGATTGAAATGGGAGTAGGTGGTATGCCTACCATAAGTAATTGATGAAATGGGAGCGGGTGGTACACCTACCACAAGTTCTACTTAAATGGGAGCGGGTGGTACGCCTACCACAAGTTATAGTAAAATGGGAGCAGGTGGTACGCCTACCACGAGTTATGATGAAATGGGAGTGGGTGGTACGCCTACCATGAGATTTGATGAAATGGGAGCGTGTGTTACGCCTACCACAAGATATGAGAAATGGGATCATGTTGCATGCCTGCAACGAGATGTGTACCGACAGTGAAATCTGCCTTTATTTTCCTTATCTGTGTTAGAGTTAAATTATTGATTTTCCTTATTATTCTCTTGAAATTCAGTATTATCTGCTATCCTCAAAGCATGTTTCCCCTCTCCATCTTTTATTTTTTGTTTCTGTCTATCTTTCCGCTGTATATATGTATATAACTGCACATGATTATTTGAAGTCTGGTACTAGCCTCGTCACTAGCTCGCTGGGGTTAGGCCAGGCACTTACCAGCACATGGGGTCGGTTGTGCTGATACAGCACTCTGCACTATGTGCAGATCTCGGAGTAGCATTTGGTCATCAGTAGTAGATCGGGAGTTATTCTTCAGTCCACCGAGACTCCGAGGTAGCCCTGCTGGCATCCGCAGGCCCGACGTCTCTTCTATCAGTTTTTATGTTATGTTGTCATTTGTACTCGAGACAGACTATGTTCTTTTCTTTCAAACACTTATTTGTAGTAATCCTAGATAGTCCGTGGATGTTGTGACACCAGGTTCTAGTTAGAAGCATGTGTTGGTCTTCAGAATATTTTTCGATTTTATATTTATTTAGAACTTCTGCTAAATTTCATATTCTGCTGCTATTCAATTGTTTATTCCCTATTAATTTAACTGGTTTAAAAGGAATTAAAAACAAAAGAGGTTAAAGATTCTAAGTTCGTGGCTTGCCTAGCTTCTACGAGTAGGTGCCATCACGACTCCCGAGGGTGGGAAATTCAGGTCGTGACATTGACCCTAGGGTTTGCAGCAACCACCAAAGCTTCCACGTCCTCACGGTTAAGACCCTCATCGCCATTTGCATCAAAATTCTGGAAGATTTTTTTCACCTTCTCTGATCGCTAAATTCCAAAATCTTCCACATTCTTTTCACCTTCTCCAACATTCAAAAAGGACTTGTTTATGGTGGTGGATATGGCATAAGGTCAGTCGTGCCGATGAACTTCAAAAATCGATCATAATCACTCACCCCCTTCCAAAACCGATCATAATCACTCACCTATTTTTTTGTTTTTGTTTATTAAATCTTGTTCTGATAGAGCTTCGTTTGGTCCAAGTGATACAAAATTTAGCTTCAACTCTACAATGATAAAATATATAAATTTTCATCATTTTTACGGTCTGAAAAAATGAAAAATAAAATAAAAATGGAGCTTCAGATTTTTAAAAATGAAGGAAGAGGGTATTTTAGAAGGAATGAATAAGACAACAATTAAATACAACCCATTTTGTACTGTTGGGCGTTGGGAGGGGGGCTTTCACGCTCCTGTGCATCGTGTTCCTCACGCAGCCTGCTGATTAGGACTAACTGACGCCGCATGGGCATGGTCAAATGTATTTATTAGTTACGAGAAAAATGAGTTCGAGTGTTTAAATGGAAAAGCTAAAAGTTTATGTATCGGTTTTTAAAATTCTGTTAAATTTAAGTGGCGAGGAAGCCATTCTGCCAAATAATAATAGCTATAGGAACTTTTTAATATCATTTTCATAAGTGTCGTTTACTTATGAGTAAGGAAACATTTTAAAAGATATCAAAGTAACTGGTTGATGTTGGTATTCGAAAAAAGAATAGAAAAAAAGAACATAGAAATTACATATTGTAGTTTTGTGCTTGACTCTATTAAATCCAAAATGGATACCAATAAGTATATCATGTTTTCTCTTTATTTATTACTCCGTTAGTTCATTTAGTTGTCAAGTATTCTAAAAATAAATTTTTATTTTTATTTGTCACTTCGCATATCAAGAGAAAAATAATTTATTTTTCTTGTTTTATCATTTAGCATTAATTACTCATTCCAAATTATTTTCTCAAATCCATTAAGACTATACACCAATTAATATGGGTATAATGGTAAATTATGCATTTTATTTTTTAGCATATCTTAAGGGGTGTGCAAAGTCAATAGTGGACAACTAAGGCCCCGTTTGGCCATAAGTTTTGCCAAAATAAATTTGAGATTTATTTTCAAAATTCATGTTTGGCAATAAATTTTGCTCATATTTTGGCCGAATCCCAAATCAAAAATTTCAAATTCCAAAATCAGATATTGACCTGAATTTGGGCCAAAATCAGCTATTCAGTTGAATTTGGGCCAAAATCCCAAAACTTGAGAATTATATACATATTTTTTCAATATAAAGTTGGAAAATATGTTTTGAAAACGTATGTCCAAACACATTTTCATCTTCAAACCAAACTTCACCCAAATCATATTTTTCAAAATAAATTTGGGATCTATGACCTAATGCTAGCTAAAAGTGAACGAAGGGAGTATTATTATTATTATTATTATTATTATTATTATTATTATTATTATTTCAACTAATCTATCCTACCAACGCAACTCATTTTGATCTCTTCTTCCAACACTCATCTATTTTATCAACAAACTCCATGTAAAATTAGGACTATTCGTTTCTAATTCCTTTTGTGCTCTTTTATGGTAAAGCGTTAATTATCTGCAATAAAGCTTTTTTAAAGTTTCGAACACTTCATAGAGAGCATTCTGGATATAACCATTTACCGTGGGGATGTTAATCCACTTCTAATTTTAGTTAATGCACTGAAGAGGGAAATAACAAAACACATAAATAAACCCTTTAATTTAATTCGGATGCATGTACATGAGACCCTGAACAACTGCATTTCCAATAACTTAAATCCAGTCTTTCACTCCATCAAAGGCTGTGGTTTATATCACAAATAAATATCAATCAACTCCTTGAAAGATAGTGTAGTAAAAGCTACTAAACTTTGAGGAGAGATTAGAGAAGGAAAAGAGAATAAGAAATACTAGCCTTCGACTTTTTCCTGGCATATACAACACAGCAGAGGCGGATCCAGGATTTTAAGTTTGTGGGTTCCTGTCGCAATTTCAAATTAATATACAATAATAATTGGGTTCACAAGTAGATATATATAGATATTTAATAATTTTTTTAACAAAAATACAGAATCTACACAAAAGTTACTAGATTCTCGAGAACCCGTATACTACACGCTAGATCCGCCCATGCAACTCATGCATCAAATTTACTTCTTCTACCGGCAACATCACTTGCTTCTTCCCTATTTTTCAATAAACATTTTGAACTAAAGAAAAACCACAAGAAATATCAAAAGACAAATTCGATTGGGAATTGTTCTAAAAGGGTAAAAACTCTAAGTTCTATGATAACCGTAAGAAATGGAAAGTGAAATTTGGTTGAGAAGACTTCCCTTCTTTTTCTTTCTTGCTATTGTACATGTTTATACCATATATTTACATATATATTTATTATCCCATGCTAACCCACTAACTTTGTCTCCTAATATTATAAAATTCCACTAATTTATGTCCCTCATGCCTACTAATTAATATTTTCTGACCCATTAATTTTACCCCCCCCCCCCTAACACTCCACATGCACGACCAATTCACCCGTCTTCTTCTTCATCCTTCTTCTTTAATTGAATCTCCATTACTGTCATAATTAGGACATGGTTTTTTCTTCCCAACATCCCCCTCAAGTTGGAGGGTAACTTTGTGACTCCTAACTTGCTCAAAATTTTGGAGTGAGAAACCCCAGAAAGTGATTTTGTGAAGAGATCTGCTAGTTGTTCTTTAGACGGAACAAAAGAAAGGGTAATTAAAGTGGAAAGAAACTATTGACTTACAAAATGACAGTCAAGTTCTACATGTTTTGTGCGTTCGTGGAGGACAGAATTACGGCGATGTGAATGCCGCCTTGCTGTCAGAATGAAGAGGTATGTGAAGACTTATTGGTGCAGAGAGATCTTCAAGGAGTCGAACTAACCATGTAAGTTCTGCAGTTACTCTTCTCATAGATCTGTATTCTGCCTCTGCAGAATATAAAGAGATTGAAACTTGTTTCTTTGATTTTCAGGAAATGGGTGCTCCTCCTAGTGTGATGAAGAATCCACTTACGGACCTCCTAGAATCCTTGCAAGTAGCCCAATCAGCATCGCAAAATGCAAGCAAGGAGAATGAGGGTTCTGCTGAGAGAAGAATTCTTTGTCCTGGATCGTAGCTCAAATATTTGAGCACTCTTAAGGCAGCAGAGAAATGAGACTTACATGGTCTATGCATGTATTGACTGAGGGTAAGGACTGCAAAAGAAAGGTCTGGGCGTGTGTTAGTGATTGAGTGAAACAAGCTGCCGCTACATTTATGAATATGATATTACTGCATACATAATCCTTCAAGTAGGCTGGTTGATTGGAAATTCTTCCTGACTTTCTTAATGGTGTAGGTTGCTTGGGTATAGAAACAGGCGAGGTTGTGTGTGGTGTATCTAGGATAGACTGAAAGGGAATTGGGATAGTAGACAATTGGTGATGAGAGGGAGTGTATGAAGCACTTGGTGATGGTAAGGAGAAAGTCTCACAAACTTCAGGTTCTAAAGAGATAGGTGAGGATTGATCCTGTGATGAAGGTGAATATGTAGCTTCTGTAGTAAATATTGAGCTAGGAAATATAGGATGTTGTGATGTGCTGGTTTCAACAAAGGGGAAATGTGGTTCCGAAATTTCACATTCCTTGACACAAATACTCTTCCTTTGGACAATTCTAATAACTTATATCCCTTCTGATCAAGTGGATAACCAAGAAAAACACAAGCTGTTGCCCTATTATCGAACTTACCTCTTCCTCGGGCTATTGTTGAGGCATAACAGAGGCATCTAAAATTACTTAAATGATCATACTTAGGTTTCTATTGAAATAAAACTTCATATGGTGTCTTTCCTTTAAGAACACTAGAAGGCATCCTATTAATAAGATATGTGGCAGTTAGGATAGATTCACCCCAATACGACATATTTAGTTTGGATTGAAACATTAACCCTCTTGCAATCTCTAAAAGGTGTCTATGCTTCCTTTCAACAATTACATTCTGTTGAGGAGTTGCTACACAAGATAGTTGGTGTAGAATTCCTTCTAAAGCTACGAAAGCTGCCTCCTGCGTACCTTTTCCCAATTCTAATGCGTTTTCAGATCTTATCATTCTGACTTTCACATTAAATTGCCTTTCATCCATACACAGAAAAGATTTAAGCATTGGAAAAGCATTACTTTTTACACTTAATAAAAATGTCCATGTTCCTCTACTATAGTCATATACTATAGTAAGGAAATATCTGAATCCATTGTATGTATTTGACTTATAAGGTCCCCACGTGTCGACATGTATAAGTTCAAATATATGCTTGGATTTTATGCTACTGTCAGGGAAAAGATTCCTGGTTTGCTTAGCCTTATGACAAACATCACATATAAACTTAGAATTTGGCTTACAATGAAGAAAATCTAAATGTTTCATTGCTGAAAATGGGAGGTGTCCTAATCTTACTTGCCAAAGTTTAACATCAGGAATAGCATTAACTTTAACTGCACTAGAAAAAGAAACAGACTCTGGAACATGACTTCTTTCTTTTGGAATTGAAAGTACATTACTACTAAATAGCCCCTTAGACTTAAGGCTACTTGGTTCCAACAAGTAGAGACTCTCTCTAACTTCACCAAAAACTTGTGGACTCTTCATTAAAAGGCCATATAATACCCACCCAATAGATGTAAATAGGAAATCATACTTGAACTGAACACAAAACCTGTTAACTGATAATAAGTTATATTTGAAATCTGGAACATGTAACACATTGTTAAGGATATGACCTGGCAGAATAGAAATACTCCCTATATGAGTAACAATCACCTTGAAAGAATTAGGTAGACTGATATTCAAAGGTACAGGAAGTGGAGTTAGAAATGTGAATGAATTAGGATCAAAACACATATGCTCTGAGGCACCTGAATCAATGATCCAGGTGTCTGATTTTAGATTAGTGAACACTGAACCTGAGAATTTTAGAATAGGACCAGCAACTGCATTAGCATTAATTCCTTTATTTCCTGCATATGCTAACTTTGCCTGCTTATACATGTGCATCATTTCTGCAATTTGTTCCTTGTTGAGTTGCTGTCCAAAATTACTGTTGTTGAGCTCAGTGCTTTGTCCTGCTAAATTATCGCGTTCCTCCTATGCTAGGACTACATTTCCTTTAATTTAAGTCTGATGACCTTTGTGATTTGTGAACTCAAAATCTTCTGAAAATCCAATAATTCTATATCAGTCCTCTTGTGTATGCCCTGTTTTTCCACAATAAGTACAAGACACATTTGGATTGTACTTCTTTTTCCCTTTAAACCTTTGTTGAGGTTTAACAAACTTCTGCGATGAGTTTTTGTATTTGGGTGATATACCTGCT
Source organism: Nicotiana glauca (assembly GCA_026770625.1). NCBI lineage: Eukaryota > Viridiplantae > Streptophyta > Magnoliopsida > Solanales > Solanaceae > Nicotiana > Nicotiana glauca. The sequence continues at coordinate 203,102 of MU769707.1, forward strand.
CCTCTTTGTGTTTGGTTTCTAAGTTTCTGATAATTCTTCCCTTGTCCTGTGATCATAAAAGCTGCAAAATCAGCTAGAAGTTGTGCATTGGGCTGCTTGTCCTCTCCAGTTGCCATGAATGATACTGATTCAGAAGTAAAATGTGCATTTGCATAAACTTCTCTTTGATTTTCATCCTGTAAAAGAAGTGAATAAGCAACATCTATCCTAGGTAAATGGTTCATCATGAGGATATTTCCTCTTGCTTGTGCATAGATGTCATTTAGTCCCATTAGAAATTGGATCAATCTCTGATCTTCCAGAGACTTAGTCAACTTTGCCTTTCCTTCACAAACACAAACACATGAACAACATACGATAATATTTAAAGAATCTAATTCATCCCACAGTCGTTTAAGCTTAGTGAAGTATGCTGCAATGTCACTATTTCCTTGTACTAAACCTATTAATTCCTTCTGCAGATGATAGAGCTTGGTTCTATTTGATCTCCCAAATCTCTGCTCCAAACTATCCCAAAGTTCTTTTGCAGTTTTGGAATATATCACACTGCCTGCAATATCCTTTGAGAGAGCATTTAAAATTCAAGAGATGACCATATCATTCACGCAACTCCATTGTTCAAGAGCTGGAGATTCTAGATGTGGACATTGACATGCTCCATTGATGAAACCAAGTTTCTTCTTGGCTGACAAAGACAAGAGAATAGATCTCCTCCACCCTGGATATCCTCTTCCATCAAACACAGTGTTGACTAGAGTCATTCCAGGTGAATCAGAGTTGTTGAGATGATAAGGGTGATTGACATCATAGTTGACAGGTTTTGCGGCATTGCTCGTATCACCAGTAGAGATGATGGTTGTTTCAGGCATTTTAGGTTACTGACTATGATGATGAATCTGATGTAAATAGATTTGATGATTGGACTGTTGGATCGAACTTATTGCTCTGATACCATGTAAGAAATGGAGATTGAAATTTGGTTGAGAAGACTTCCGTTCTTTTTCTTTCTTGCTCTTGTACATGTTTATACTATACATTTACATATATATTTATTATCCCATGCTAACCCACTAACTTTGTCTCCTAATATTATAAAACCCCACTAATTTATGTCCTCCATGCCTACTAATTAATATTCCTTAACCCATTAATTTTGTCCCCCCTCTCTAACACTCCACATGCACGATCAATTCACCCTTCTTCTTTAATTGAATTTCCGTTACTGTCATAATTAGAACATGGTTTCTTCTTCCCAACAACACAGGCATCAAATTTACTTCTTCTGCCGGCAACATCACTTGCTTCTTCCCTATTTTTCAATAAACATTTTGAACTAAAGAAAAACCACAAGAAATATCAAAAGACAAATTCGATTGGGAATTGTTCTAAAAAGGTAAAAACTCTAAGTTCTATGATAACAACAATATATTTTTCAAAGTCTCTATCTATCTACAAATATCTTAAAATGTTCTTGTTCTTTGATCATCTCTGGTGACATTTAAATATCTCAAAGTGTTCTCAAAATTCTAAAAGTCAACGAAACATAATGGTACCCAATACATTTGTACGTCTTTAATGGTCTAATTAAGTATTTAGCCGTTTTGTCTATTCTTTTGTTAATTGAGTTATTAAATGAATTATTGCTTGTTGTAGGAATTAAATCGAACAAACTCTAGTTATATCAGACTTTAATTGGTTATTAATGGATTTCTTCATGCCGATGAGATAATTCATTAGTAATTTAATTGAGAAACTGATGGCTTTCTTCAACGGGTTAGAAAACCATAAAGATGACTTGCTTTTGTTTTCAACAATAATTACTCCTATCCATTACAATATGCAAGGCATCATTAGTAATTATTCATTACCATAGGAAAATTAATTCTCTTAGATACATCTTTGCCAGAACATCAAAGGTCTTGGTAAAAACTAAAAACTGACCATTCACGGGTTTCCTTTCTCTATGATTCTTAAAAGCGCACTATTTATTATGAAATATATTTATTATTTTGTATATTATTGTTATTAAAATAGTGATTCATTGAAGAGCAAAAATGTAATTCAAACTTTTGATGGGCATTAGTAATTCAATCTTACCTAAAAGTCTATATATATATATATATATATATATATATATATATATATATATATATATGAGATGATTAAACCATGCCCAAAATTCTATTGTGCAAACTACACAATGGTTGAACTCAAAGTAGAAAATAAGAAGGGGTTTGTTGGTCCCTCCAAAGTGGTCAATGGTGATCCTTGTGATTGTGAAGGAGAACAAATGAAAGGTTTTGGTGGGATTTGCAAGGCCTCCAAACTACCTTCTAACATTTCAATTACCTTACCTATTGCTGGCCTTTGCGACGGATCTGTTTGGATGCACCACAAACCAACTAATATCATTTTCTTTGCAATCTCTTTTTCTTCATTGGTTATTCTATCTCTTATATTTAGTTCTTCATCTCGCACAATTCGTTGATAAGCCCAATGTGGGAAGTATATTTCACTTTGATGCCTTCTTTCAGCACTGTAGTTCTTTCTTCCTCCCACCATTTCAAGAACCATCATTCCGTAACTATAAACATCAGATTTGTGTGACACTCCTCCGAAATTTCTACAGAACACCTCTGGAGCTATGTAACCAATGGTTCCTCGAGCTTCTAATGTCGACATTATGCTCTCTTTTCGAGTACATAATTTTGCTAAACCAAAATCACATATCTTGGGGCAAAAGTCCTCGTCCAGAAGAATGTTGTGAGGCTTTATGTCGAAATGCAAAATTCGTGAGTTGCATCCTCTATGCAAATACTCTAGTCCTCGAGCTATCACTAGTGCAATTTTGTACGACATTTCCCATCCCAATTTCAGATCTTCATCGTATATGTGTTTATCCAGAGATCCATTTGGCATGAATTCATAAATCAGAGCTTTTTCCCGACGATTCAAACAAAATCCCAACAGAGTAACTATGTTGACATGAGAAGTTCTACTGATGCTTGCAACTTCGTTAATGAAATCTTCTCCATTCCCCTCAGTCACTTTTAAGATCTTCACAGCAACGGGATGGCCGTTAAGGTTACCTTTGTAAACCCCTCCATAACCCCCTTCTCCAAGTTTCTCCTTAAAGGAATTTGTCATTTTCCTAATGTCTGAATAGCTATATGCAGTTGGCGCTAGCGATCCATACTGTCTGAGGAAGGCATCAACAATCTGATCTTCTGCGTACCCCGCGCATAGCAGGAGCTTAGTGCACCGGGCTGCCCTTGTTTTCCTAAATCGGAAGAAGTACATCAAGCAGCAGGTTACAACTATTGCAGCTCCAACCGCAGATAATCCTATAAATAGACCTAAGAAGAAAAGAAGGTATTTGAGGAAACGATCAATATCACATTAATTATTTTTATGAAGGAAGCTTAGACTCAAAACAGTAAATGCAGCTGCACCAACCGCTGCAAGAAGACATGTTTATTGGAAGAGAGAAGGATAAAAGATAAATCAAGGCGAACAAGTTCAAACAATATTCACCTATTCCAAACTTCAGTCCGATTCTGTTTCTTCCTGAAACGGAGACATAACACGTGATTATCTGATGCTAAACAATAATTAATGTAGCTCAATAAAGTATAACCACTCAACTGCTATCACCTATGTCTGAAACATCTTTTCCTTTGACATGATCAATACACAACAGAAAGAAAATCATTAATAGGGGATATTTGCCTTTTTTTTAGTCTAGGAATTACAGAGATATTTTCTATTCAATGAATAACATGGATTTAACTAATAGTGTCTAGAATTACCATGATGGCGTGTTCTTGTTTGGGGTTGATATCCTCAAATGCACATAAATTCATCATTGATATTACTGAAATTCTTTACACTATCTGTGTATATAAGTTAAACTCGAAAACATACCGTTGCAGTGATCAAACTTTACGGTGCTATCTTTGCAATAGCACAAGGACTCGTGTGTTGAATTGTTGTAACCACAACGCCCATCTGATGCCTCACACTTAGCGCACACCGTTGCGATCCTCCAGTCCAGCACAAACCCCTCGTCCATAGCTGCGCCAAGTCCTCTAGTCAACTCCTCAACCATAGCCGTATCAATTGATCTTCTAATCCACTCACTGTACATCACCGTGGCCACCACTTTCTTCTCACAAATTCCGAACCAATTCAAATTATCCGGCTCATTATCCTCAACATATAAATATGACTTGTTTCCGCCTGAATTTAAGCAATCTAACGGACGACCAGATGAAAGCGAATTGATACAGTTAAAATAGAAGGTAAGGTTTAGATCAAGCTCTGAATATTTTAATGGCAAATCTCCCAGAGTGAGGTTATGATGTGGTCTCGGGCAGTCTCTGTTATCAGTTAGAGCATCAATATCCACCAGGGTAAGGGAGTAGGTGCTGTAATCTATGTCTTTAACAAAGAAGGAATCATTTAAAATGTTAAGAATTGGATTGTTTTGAGAACAGTGGATCCCAAATCCTGGTTAACCACAGTACTGAGGAGATGTGGAGTTGAAACTGTCAAGGCTCCAAAAAGGATATGAAATATTAAGTCTATGGCAAATAGATGAAGGACAATATGCAAAGGATGTATCAGTATTAGCTTCACTGGAGTTGATGAAGAAAGGAAGAAGTAGAAAGACGAAGAAGAAGGAGAATAATTGACTTGGACACATGATGTTTGATGAAATGCAATACTGACTATTGTGGTTTACATGTAGCTAAGACTACCAAATATTATATTTCTTATAATTGACTTGGTCATAGAGAAATTAGTAGGAAACTTCGAATTTGGAAGCTAAATTTCTTTTCCATACCTTATAGTCAAGACAGTCACATATACTGTATATAGGAACCAGATAAATTTGGTTTGAATGTGATCGTTATTGTGATTAGTAAAGAAAGACAAGATGAAATTTCTATAATTTATTCATTGGAATATAGGAATGTAAAATGAAAAAGAAGCTGACATGCACTAATAACCTGTTTGGCCGAGATGAAAAAATCATCTGATTTTAAAAAGTAATTTTCAAAAAAATATTTTTTAGAAAGAAACAGTTTGTGTTTGGCTAATCAATATGAAAAAGACTTTTGAAAAATAATTTGTGTTTGGGCAAATTTTTCAAAGTGCTTTTAAGTATCAAATTACGAATAAAGACATGAATATATTTACTTAATAATTAATATTATAAGTAAACAAATAATCTCAAAGTAATATTATAAGTAAACAAATAATCTCAAAGGTTTGTTCGTAAATCCAATAATTAAAGCTTTTCATTCTATTTAAGCAGAATATGAAAATAAAACTTAAAAGTACTTTAATTTTATAAGATGATTTAAATATATTAAAAAATTATTTAGCAAATATAAAAGAATTCACTCATGAAGTCACTATATATTAGAAAACTATCCTAAAAATAAGAAGAAATACTTATACATTAATATCCTAAGTATTAGATATAAAATAAGTAAGATTATTTTGGTATATACTATATTTTGTTAAGGATATTTTTGGTAAGAAGAAATATCAAAACTACTTCTACTTTTGGAGAAAGGCTACTTTTTTTTGCACCTTAAAAATGGCTTATGTTTCTTCCCAAAAATGCTTTTTCCCTTCAAAAAAATTGGCCAAACACCTTAAATTGAGAAAAAAAAAAAATACTTTTGGCCTTTGGAGAAGCTTGACCAAACAGACTATAAATAGGCATGTGGATTGTGGAAGATATGTATATAGTTGAAATTGAAAAAAGGAAACAGCATTCGAAGTTAAACAAAAAAAATAGTATTTTGCAGCTGAAATTGTGGACATAAATGTTGTTTGAAAAAATATTTGTGAATGTTGAAGATTTATGAATGAAAATACTTAAGATATTTCTCAAACCAGTACTTAATTCATGTTATATTAGTATTATTTTAAATACAAAATTTAGTATTTATCAATACTGATGACTATTTACGCGTGTTTTATAGATGACATCTACTCATGAAAGCTAGGCAAGTCGAGTATTATAGATTGATTACCCTTTTTCCGTAACCTTTTAACATTTATGAATTTATATGTGATCAATAGCGGAATAATTATAATAAACAGAATTGCGGAAGACGAAAACTAATAGTTTAACCAAATACTAGTACATAATCCAACATACAACTCTACCCAGAATTTGGTGTCACAATGTCACGAACCGTCTACGAACACTACAAAGTGCGGTCTGAATGAAAATACAAATCTGTCTCTGAAATGCATAAAAACAGAATGGAATGATAGAAGGGGACGCCAATGCCTGCGGATGTCTGCAGGACTGCCTCGGGTCTCCACCACTGGATTAATGGTAGTAACCTCTCTACGGTCCAAATGCTCCAGCACCGGGATCTGCACTGCAGAGTGTAGTATCAGCACAACCGACCCCATGTGCTGGTAAGTGTCGAGCCTAACCACGACTAAGTAGTGGCGACGCTAGGACAAGACTACCAAATAAACCTGTGCAATATATCATATACAGCAAATAATAACAACAAAACTAGAAGTTAAAGATGGAAGTGAGAACATGCTGCGGGGAATATCATGTACAAACAGAATTTCAATAAAGAAGCATAAGGAACACCATAAATCAATTATGAGCAAGAATAAGGAAAGACAGTAATAAGTGCACAGCATCACCCTTTGTGTTTTCACTCTCGTTCTCACCATAAGAATCAATATAATCGAAACGGCATCACCCTTCGTGCGTTTACCTCAAATAATCATGGCACGACATTATCCTTCGTGCATTATCACTCATATCATGGCACATCATTGCCCTTCATGCTTTTACATTTACAATATCGGCACGGCATCACCCTTCGTGCATTAACACTCACTCACAAATATCACCCACGACATCATCTTTTGTACATTAACACTCACTCACAAATATCACGCACGACATCATCCTCCGTGCTTTTACACTCTTTCTTACCCAAGCAACAATCGCAAAACAATTTGGGCAAGGAAATCAATAAAATCACAATAGAATCTGGGCAAGGGAACAATAGTATTAGAATAATATTCCGGCAAGGGAAACAATATCATAAGTAATAACATCCCAGCAAGAGAAAACAATATCATAAGCAATAAGATTACGGCAAGGAAAACAATGTCATAAACCTCTTCTTATTTCCACACTCATTTCTCAACACAATCTCAACTTGAGCCAAAGCTCTACAATGTTCAATTACCAAGAATACTTCCATAAGCCCTTGTTCAACATTAATTACCATCATATTAAGCATGGATAATACATAACGGAGCCACGACAATCATAGTATAATACTCACGGGCATGCTTGACACCAACGTATAGGTACACGTTACCACACCTATACATCGTACTCAACAATTAACACATAGCAAATAAGACCACGACTCATATTCCTTCAAGCTAAGGTTAGACCAAAACTTAGCTCAATTCCACGAACACAATCAAGCATCAACTATTGCTTTACCCCTCGATTCCACCACCAATTCACTTGTATTTAGCCATACTTTACTTAACGATGTCAATAAATGCTAAATGAATCAATTCTAATACATGAAAATAGGTTTCCTAATAATTTCCCCAAAAAGTCAAAAATTGACCCCGGGTTCACACGGTCAAAACCCGAGGTTCGAACCAAGAACCGATCACCCATTCCCCCACGAACTCAAATATATAATTTATTTTGAAATCGGACCTCAAATCGAAGTCCAAATCCCCAAAAATTGAAAATCCTAAGTCCTACCCAAAACACCCAATTCCCCTATTAAAACCCTTGATTTTGAATTGAAATCATGTAAAAAGATGTTATAGATTGAAGAAAATGAGTTATAAATGACTTACAATTGATTTGGAGAAGAGTTTTTCTTTGGAAAATTGCCCAAGAGAGCTTAGGGTTTGAGAGAGTTTGAAAAATGAAGTAATTTCGTCTAAGTTATAATTTGCACAGGTGTGAAGTCAAGTTTGCAAATGCGAAATCGAAAATGCGGCCCAGGCTTCGCAAATGCGAAGGTAGGCCTGCCCCTGCTCTCTTCGCAAATGCGAACAAACGTTTGCAATTGGGTACCTGCTGCGGTCGCATTTGCGATATTGAACTTCGCAAATGTCTCCTTGATAGCCCATCTTCGCAATTGCTAGCTCGCATTTGCGAGCCAGGCTTCGCTATTGTGAAGCCTGCAGACCTGAAATACAACAGTAATTTTCCTAAGTCCAGTTTAACTCTGTGGCTTATCCAAAACTCACCCGAGACCTCGGGACTCCAAACCAAACATGCACGCAAATTGAAAAATATCATACGAACTTGCTCGTATGATCAAATCATCAAAAATAACATCAACAACTATGAATTAAACCTCAAATTCATGAAATCACTCAAGAATATCAAAATTTTTATTTTCTCAAATAAAGGTCTGATTTATACCAAACGAACTCCGATTCTTACTATACTTCACATGTCACACCTCCCTTTTTTACACACCTACCCCGAAGGATAAATGTATAAGAGTGTTTTTCCATTTAAAGTGACATTATTCGAATTGGGATTATTTATTTATTTTTAGAGTCACCACTTGGGATAAGATTGGTTTTTGGTATCCCGAGTCACCGGTTTAACTTAAATCCCAAATCGAGGAAAATCTCGACTTCCCAATTAGAGTGTGCGAACCAGAAATTCTGAAAAAGGAATTCTGTTGACCCGAGGGAAGGTGTTAGGCACCCCCGGATCCCATGGTTGTAGCACGGTCGCTTAAATTGTCGTGTTTAGCTCATTTATCTGATTTTATTACATGAAGAACCTATGTGCCAATTTTTACTTTTAACCGCTTGTTATTTAAATTTTAAAAGAAAGTTGAACGTTGTTTAAAATGTGTCTTTGGATCGCGTCACATGAAATGCACCCGCAATCCTAGACACACTCTATTCAACGTTTTGGGATTTGATTTGGGTCACATGAAATGCACACCCGAGTTTAGGAATGTTATTTTATTAAAATGTGCGCCCAAAGAGACTAACACGTTATTATTTTGGAAAAGACCGTGAAATTCGCTAAACGGCCCATCCCGAATTCTAAAGGTTAAAATTAATTAAGTGAGGGCCATGAGTTTTGAGATTTTATTTGGCATGGCACGCCTCGAATTATTCCTAAAGGTTTTTATTCAACTAAAACAAACTACGAATATTCATGAACTATTTTTCTAGACTACTTTGAGATTATTGTAAAACTAAAGTTATGGAAGATTGTTATGGGAGAATCAACTCGGTAATTACTTTTGGCAAAATATAATTATCAAAGAACAAAGCGGCGACAAGTATGCTAAAGCCACACTTATGACGCCTCTGGACCACATTCTCTTGAAGCAACAAACAAACTGATAAACAGCAACTTAATTTCCAACAAAGTTGGTTTTGAATATTACCCAAATGTAAACCTTCTGTTGTTTACAAATGAAGCTAAATGCATTCAACTTCTTCAATAAGAGATTAACAGATGCAAACGAAATAGGGGCACTAACAGTCTGCCTACATTACATGTAATTCTCTCATCAAGGCATAATCATAGACATTCTAACTCCCTCAGTTATCCATGTCCAACCTTAATTAAACAAACAAAATGAACTCGAAAGCCAGGAGCAGATTGTTTTGGACCTTAGCTAAGGGTTCGACCACTTAATAAGCAAAAGAACCAAGACATCAAGAAGAACTAGCAAGCATCACGAGGCAACATCCCACGAGATTCAAACATTATGTTTCTCAACATTGAAATTAAAGCGAAAGGTTCAAGTATAAATCATTAAGTCCGGACAGAAATTTTAAAAAAACACCGGGATTCGATGTTCAAACGCAAAACCAACTAAACTTCAGCCAAACACCATTTTAGAGCAGGAAATCAGAAGGCTAAATGTTGGAAAAAAAATTCTGTGATTAAACTAGACTAAAAGAAAGCAGAGGATCAGATTTTGACCAAAATTCATACCATTTCTCTGTAATTTCAGCAAGTTTTTAGTACATGAATATCCAAACAACAACTATCCCTAGGTATCTTCATGAGTTCATAAACACTTCACTTTGTGTCAACACTAATTTTAAAATCGCTTGAATTCAAACAATCCGAACAGATGCATCAGTGAGGAACTATGATTTCAGACATTCAATCGATAGCGAGCTCCAACCAACAACAAATCATCAAGACGACTAAAACAGAACATCATGATAACCTTCACACCAAACAAAGCCGACGAAGACAATACCATTTGTATTAAATCTGAAATTTGAACTCTACAACCAGAAAATCGTTGAGCAAACAAACGTACTTGGATCGAAAGGAAACAAAGCTAATTGCCAGAAATAGAAAATGAATCCAGCAATAGAAACAACCCCAAACCAGCGACAACAACTAGAGCACAAGTCCACAGCTCTAAACCAGATAACCCAGCAGATTCGACAACTTCAACAGTTGGTCGCAACGAACAAATGGAAGAAAGGAGAAGCAATGATTGGAACTTCGTTTTTCACTCAAAACACATGCACAACTTCAATTTAAATCCAAAATCAGCTCAAGCAACCATGAATTATTTGAAACAAAACAACAAAAACCTGACTAGCTTTTCCACATCTTTTTTTTTTGGTTTTTGATTATGTTTTTCGAGAGTTTTCCCCAAATCTGGAATTTTAAATCCCAACTGTTGCTAAGGCTTTTTGCGGGTATATGTTTGTGAAATCAGAGAGGAAGGAGAGGGAGAAGGATTGTGTGAGGGATCTGAGAGGTATTGGGGATGGATTTTTCATTTTTTCTCAAGAGCAGATCTGGAGTCCCTTTCTCTTAGATGGAGCCGTCCGTTCTGTGTGTCCCTGATGTGTGTTTTTAAGAATGGAGAAGAATAGCAGGTAAATAGCTGGGATCCAAGAATGGAGAAGGGAGCACGCTATTTCCGTGTCTCTAAGGGGAAGGGGTTTGGACCGGGTCAGGGGAGCGGGTTGGACTAGGGCGCATGGGTTTTGGTGGGAATTCTTTTGGGCTGGGGTTAATTAAAGAGAAGCCCAATTTTTTTTTTAACAAAATATGACCTTTTTTCATTTTTTTTCTTTTATTTCTTTTATTTATCTTTGTATTTCATTTTGTTGTATTTTTTCTGATTTTATAGAAATGCAAGGATTAAAATAAAGTGCTAATAGATTTTAAAGTTAAACTAACCAACTCCTAAAATTGTTTAAAATCTATTTCGTGACGAATTCACAATTAAACAATTAAAAATGCAATAGTGGACTATTTTTGTTATTTTCTTTGTATTTTGTTCTAAAACAAATTAACCCTTAATTAATCTTAGAATATGAAATTAGATCCTAAATGCAAATGTATTTTTGTATTTTTCGTATGATTAAAAATGCACAGATGAAATGCAACAATTACTAGAAAATAACACAAAAAGTCACAAAGATTGTAAAATAATAAAAAAATCGTTTTTGTTTGAATTTTGGGAATAATTCATATCTAAGGCAAAAATCACGTGCTCACATCACAGATTCAACTTAATTATTATATTAGACTTGTAACGGGCTCCGGAATAAAAATACAGGCCCCGATACCATCAATTTCAAACATCATGTTCCAAAAACTCATATAATTTCAGTTAAACAATTTATTACAAAAATTCATTTCTCGGGCTTGGGACCTCGGAATTTGATTCCGGGTGTACGCCCAAGTCCCATATTTTACTACAGACTATACGAGACCGTCAGATCATGGGTCCGGGTGTGTTTACCAAGTATGTTGACCAATGTCAACTTTAATCAATTTTAAAAGCCAATTTCCTTATTTTACTTAGTTTTCACATAAAAGCTTTCCGGAAACGTGTCCGGAGTGCGCACAGAAATCGAAGTGAGACAAAAGAGGGTTTTAAGGCCTCAGAACATAGAATTTACTTTCAAAATGAGTGATTCTCCACCTCTAAAGCAATCCTTCGTCCTCGAACAGACATATGAAAAATACCTGAGTCGGAGAAAAGATAAGGATATCGGCTCCGCATATCAGACTCGGACTCCCAAGTAACTGCCTCGGTAGGCTGACCTCTCCACTGAACACGAATAGAAGGAAAACTCTTCGATCTCTACTAACGAACCTGCCAGTCTAGAATAGCTATCGACTCCTCATAGGACAAGTCTTTGTCCAACTGGACAGTGCTGAAGCCTAACACGTTGGATGGATCATAGTGATACTTCCTAAGCATGGACACATGAAACACTGGATGGACGACTGATAAACTTAGCGACAAATCAAGTTTGTAAGCCACCTCTCCCACTCGATCAAGAATCTCAAAAGGACCCATGAATCTAGGGCCTAACTTGCCCTTCTTTCCAAATCTCATCACGCCATTCATATGCGACACCCGAAGCAACACCCACTCGCCGACCATGAATTCCACATCACGAACTTTACGATCGGCATAACTCTTTTGCCTGGACTGAGCTGTACGAAGCATATCCTGAATGACCTTAACCTTGTCCAAGGCATCCCAAACTAGATCTGTACCCAACAACCGAACCTCTCCCAGCTCAAACCACCCTACCGGCGACCGACACCACCTACCATATAAAGCCTCATAGGGAGCCATCTGGATGCTCGACTGGTCACTGTTTTTATAGGAAAACTCCACTAAAAGCAAGAACTGATCCCATGAGCCTCAAAAGTCAATAACACAAGCTCGGAGCATATCCCCCAAAATCTGAATAATACGCTCGGACTGTCCGTACGTCTGAGGATGAAATGCTATACTCAACTCGACCCGTGTGCTCGACTCACGCTGAACAGTCCTCCAGAAATGTGAGGTAAAATGCGTACCTTGGTCACAAATGATAGACACCGGCACACCATGAAGACGAACAATCTCCCGGATATAGATCTCGGCTAACCTCTCAGAAGAATAGGAAACTGCCACTGGAATGAAATATGTTGATTTGGTCAGCCTGTCAACAATAACCCACGGTGCATCGAACTTTCTTTGAGTTAGTGGGAGTCTGACAATGAAGTCCATAGTGATATGCTCCCACTTCCACTCAAGAATCTCAATCTTCCGAAACAAACCACCAGGTCTTTGATGCTCGTACTTTACCTGATGACAATTCAAATACTGAGCCACATATGCAACAATATCCTTCTTCATCCTCCTCTACCAATAATGTTGCCGCAAGTCCCGATACATTTTAGCGGCACCCAGATGAATGAAATACCGGGAACTATGGGCCACCTCTAGAATAGCTCTCGAAGTCCATCCACATTAGGCACGCAAACTCGACCCTACATCCTCAAAACTCCATCATCTCCAATTGTAACTTGCTTGTCACCTCCATGCTGCACTGTGTCTCTAAGGACAAGAAAATCTAATACAATCATTATGTTTTTACTGAGTGCTGGTGGATATAATAGTAAGTTAATATTAATTAAAAATTACCAATAATGATAGTTTTTGCGAGACGTGACATTAATAAATGCTATGTACACAAAGTTGGTGAGAGGGAGATACAACAACATGATATTGTTGGAACGTATTAAATGGGACAAAGAGGGATTAGGGAATAGGGACAGCTGTCTGTCTTGAATCTCTATGAATCCAAAGAGTCCACAGTACAACAAGACTGGACCATTATGTGGATCTATCTTTGCTAATTTGGTGGCATGGTTTAGTTGCCTAACTCACTAGGAAGTAGGAATTCATGAAACCACTCTTTTATTCACACATAATTCCTTGGAGCTACACTTGAAAAGTGCGATCAAATTGTTGAGATCTTTTTTTATTGCATAACCAGAAGTCTTGAATTCGAGTTTTTAGAATGAAAAAACTTTTTGATTGGGAGAGCTTTAATCCCTTAGTGAGTTTATCTAGTACGAAGTAAAATTAGTCAGGACAGTAAATTTTCAATATTAGATGGTTAAACCGAAAAGATTAAACCTAGGAGCTGCACAAAAACACAGGCAATTGGCAATTACTCCACGTAAGTATCTTCTCATCTAAGGTCTGCTAAATGTCCATGTCAAAGATTACAAGAAGATAAACATTCAACGCCCCTTAAAATGTGCTCAAGACAAGAAGAGGGTTTCCTCCTTCGTAACACTAGCAGTCTAACACGCAAGACTTGGACAAGTAGAACTGTTAAATTATGTACTCCCTTCGTTCACTTTTACTTGGCATGTTTTGACTTTTCACACCCAAGTCCCATATTTTACTACGGACCCTACGAGACTATCAGATCATGGGTCCGGGTGTGTTTACAAAGTATGACTAATGTCAACTTTAATCAATTTTAAAAGCAAATTTCCTTATTTTACTTAGTTTTCACATAAAAGCTTTCCAGAAACGTGTTTGGAATGCGCACGCAAATTGAAGTGAGACAAAAAGAAGGTTTTAAGGCCTTAGAACATAGAATTTACTTTCAAAATGAGTGATAGGTCATCACATTCTCCAAATCTAAAACAACCATTTGTCCTCGAACAAGCATATGAAAAGTACCTGAATTGGAGAAAAGATGAGGATATCGGCACCGCATATTAGACTCGGATTCCTAGGTAGCTGCCTCGGCAGGCTGACCTCGCCACTAAACACGAACAGAAAGGAAACTCTTCAATCTCAACTAATGAACCTGCCGGTCTAGAATAGCTACCGGCTCCTCCTCATAAGACAAGTCTTTGTCAACTGGATAGTGATGAAGCCTAATACGTAGGATGGATCGCTGTAATACTTCCGAAGCATGGACACATGAAACACTGGATGCACGACTGATAAACTCGACGGCAAAGTAAGTTTGTAAGCCACCTCTCCCACCCGATCAAGAATCTCAAAAGGACCCATAAATCTAGGGTCTAACTTGCCCTTCTTTCCAAATCTCATCACGCCATTCATAGGCGAAACCCGAAGCAACACCCACTCGCCGACCATGAATGCCACATCACAAACTTTATGGTCGGCATAACTCTTTTGCCCGAGCTGAGCTGTATGAAGCCTATCTTGAATGATCTTAACCTTGTCCAAGGCATCCCAAACTAGATCTGTACCCAACAACCGAGCCTCTCCCTGTTCAAACCACCCTACCGGCGACCGCCACCGCCTACCATATAAAGCCTCATAGGGAGCCATCTGGATGCTCGACTGGTCACTGTTGTTATAGAAAAACTCCGCTAAAGTCAAGAAATGATCCCACGAGCCTCAAAAGTCAATAACACAAGCTCGGAGCATATCCTCCAAAATCTGAATAATACGCTCGAACTGTACGCCTGTCTGAGGATGAAATGCTATACTCAACTCGATCCGTGTGCATGACTCATGCTGAACTGTCCTCCAGAAATGTGAGGTAAACTGCGTACCTTGGTCAGAAATGATAGACATGGGCACACCATGAAGACGAACGATCTCCTGGATATAGGTCTCAGCTAACCTCTCAGAAGAATAGGAAACTGCCAGAGGAATGAAATATGCTGACTTGGTCAGCCTGTCAACAATAACCCACAGTGCATTGAACTTTCTCTGAGCCCGTGGGAGTCCAACAATGAAGTCCATAGTGATACACTCCCACTTCTACTCAGGAATCTCAATCTTCCGAAACAAACCACCAGGTCTTTGATGCTCGTACTTTACCTGCTAACAATTCAAACACCAAGCCACATATGCAACAATATCCTTCTTTATCCTCCTCCACCAATAATATTGCCAAAAGTTCTGATACATCTTAGCGGCGCCCAGATGAATGAATTACTGGGAACTATGGGCCACCCCTAGAATAGCTCTCGAAGTCCATCCACATTAGGCACACAAACTCGACCCTGCATCCTCAAAACTCCATCATCTCCAACTGTAACCTGCTTGGCACCTCCATGCCGCATTGTGTCTCTAAGGACAAGAAAATGAGGATCATCACACTGCCGATCTCGAATATGCTCAAATAATGAAGAACGAGCGACTGTGCAAG
The DNA here is from genome assembly GCA_026770625.1 of Nicotiana glauca. Lineage (NCBI taxonomy): Eukaryota > Viridiplantae > Streptophyta > Magnoliopsida > Solanales > Solanaceae > Nicotiana > Nicotiana glauca. The sequence goes on from MU769707.1 coordinate 219,098, forward strand.
CTAACACACGGCTGGGCTCAGAAACATCCAGCCTCATGAACTGATTGGCCAAAGCCTGAACATCCAAAGCAAGCGGCATCTCACCAACCGGAATATACACAAGACTGACCATACTGGCTGACTTATCTACTCAAAGCATTGGCCACCACATTGGCCTTCCCCGGATGATATAAGATCGTGATTTCACAGTCTTTCAATAGATCTAACTACCTCCTCTGCCTCAAATTTATCTCCTTCTTCTTGAATAAGTAGTATAAATTCTTGTGATCCATGAACACCTCACATGACATTCCATATAAATAGTGTCTCCAAATCTTCATCGCGTGAACAATGACTGCTAACTCCAAATCATGAACTGGATAATTCTTCTCATAAATCTTCAACTGTCGCAAAACATAAGCAATGACCTTGCCATCCTGCATCAATACCGTACCAAGTCCAATACGAGATGCGTCACAATACACTATATATGACCCTAAACCTGTAGGTAATACCAACACCGATGCCATAGTCAAAGCTGTCTTGAGCTTCTGGAAGCTCGCCTCACACTCGTACGACCACCTGAATTGGGCACCCTTCTGGGTCAACCTGATCATCGGGGCTACAATAAATGAAAACCCCTCCACAAACCGATGGTAATAACTCGCCAAACCAAGAAACTCCGGATCTCTGTAGCTGATGCAGGTCTAGGCCAGTTCTTGACTGCCTCTATCTTCTTCAGATCCACCTGAATACCCTCTGCTGATACAACGTGACCCAAGAATGAAACTGAACTTAACCAGAACTCACATTTCGAAAACTTAACATGCAAATGACTATCTCTCAAAGTCTGAAGAACAACCCTTAGATGCTGCTCATGCTCCTTCTGGCTGCGGGAATAAATCAAAATATCATCAATGAAGACTATCACAAATGAATCCAAGTAAGGATTGAACACTCGGTTCATCAAATCCATGAAAGCTGCTGGGGCATTTGTCAACCCTAATGACATCACCATGAACTCGTAATGCACGTACCGAGTGCGAAAAGCTATCTTAGGGACATCGGATGCCCTAATCCTCAATTGATGGTAGCCGGACCTCAAGCCAATCTTCGAGAATAGCTTGGCACCCTAAAGCTGATCCAACAAATCGTCAATTCTCGAAAATGATACTTATTCTTGATTGTAACCTTGTTCAACTGCGGATAATCTATACACATCCTCATTGATCCGTTCTTCTTCTTAACAAACAACACCGGCGCACCCCAAGGCGAGAATCTAGGCCTAATAAAGCCCTTATCAAGCATGTCTTGCAACTATTCCTCCAATTTTTTCAACTCCGGTGGGGCAATGCAATACGGTGAGATAGAAATGGGCTGAGTGCCCAGAGCCAGATCAATGCAAAAGTCAATATCCCTATCGGGTGGCATACCTAGAAGGTCTGAAGGAAATACCTCAGGAAACTCATGAACAATAGGCACAGAATCCATCGAAGGAACCTCGGTACTAGAATCATGAACATACACCAAATAGGCCAAACATCCCTTATCAACCATACACTGAGCCTTCATATATGAGATAACCCTATGGGTGGAATGATCAGGAGTCCCTCTCTACTCTAAATGAGGTAAACCCGGCAATACTAAGGTCATAGTCTTGGCATGACAATCCAAGATAGCATGGTAAGGTGATAACCAGTCCATCCCCAATATGACATCAAAATAAACCATATCCAAAAGTAACAAATCTACTCGAGTCTCAAGACCCCCAATCACAACCATACATAAATGATGGACATGATCTACCATAATAGAATCACCCACCGGTGTAGACACATATACAAGAGCACTCAAGGAATCACTAAGCATGACCAGATACGGTGCAAAATAAGATGACACATAGTAGTATGTAGATCCTGGATCAGATAGAACTAAAGCTTCTCTACTACAAACCAGAACAGTACTTGTGATAACTGCATCGGAGGCTTTAGCCTAAGGCCTGGATAGAAGAGCATAACATCGGGGCTGGGCCTCGCCACTCTAAACTACATCTCTGGGATGACCTCCTGCTGGCAGTCCTCCACCTCTAATACCTCTACCTCCACCTCTACCTCCACCTCTAGCTGGTTGAGCGGGCGGTGGAACACTCGGTGCCTGAACCATGGCATGGGAACCCTGATATTAAGAGCTACTCGGTGATCGAGGGAAAAATCTAGCAATATGCCTCATATTTCCACAAGTATAACAAGCCCTTGACTGCTAAGACTGCTGACCCTGACAGCCTGAATAACCACCTTGAAAACTTTAGAGCAGCAGTGCACTGATAGGATCCGGTGGTGCACTATAGGGCAACTGATCAGATTACTGCATATGATAACCACGGCCACCTGGCGCACCGTGAGAAGCCTAAAGTGTTGAATGAAACGGCTTGGAAGGATGGCCCCTACCAAAAAAATCTCTACCTCCAGATGAGGAACCACTAAACCTGCCCGAATGATGAGGCCTATTGTCAGACCCCTGACTACTCCCTTGTAATAGAACCATCTCAACTCTCCTAGCCACATTGGCCGCATCCTAAAAAGAAATCTCGCTCCCCGTCTCCTTAGCCATCTGCAATCGAATAGGCAAAACGAGTCCCTCAATGAATCTCCTCTCTCTCTCTCTCTCTCTCTCGGTGGGAAATATTATAAGAGCATGACGGGCCAAGTAAATAAATCTGGTCTTGTACTGAGTGAAAGTCATAGAACCCTGTTGGAGATGCTCAAAATGCCTCCGATAGTTCTCCATCTGAGTGATAGGAATAAATTTCTCCAGAAATAGCTGAGAGAATTGATCCCAAGTCAAAGCCAGTGACCAGCTGGTCTAGCCAAATAATAGTCTCTCCACCAAGTCTTGGCGGATCCAAACAGACAAAAACCAGCAAAGTCGACCCTATTGGTCTCCACTATCCCTATGTTCCGTAGAACCTCATGACAACTGTCCAAATAATCTTGGGGATCCACAGAAGATGTAACACCAAAAGTAGTAGTAAAAAGCTTGGTGAACTTGTCCAATATCTACAAGGCATTAGCAGACATAGCCGACCCCTCATTGGTCTATGCCAAAACACCCAGCTGAACTACCTCAACTGACTGAGCTGCTTGAGTCTGAAAATGGGGAGCCATATGCTCCGAAGTGCGAGTAGAAGGAGTCTGGGCTCCTCCTCCAGCCTGAGATACGGCTGGTGCTAGGGCGACACTCTCCAAAAGGCCCACTAGACAGACCAGAGCATCCTGAAGTACCAGGGTGGCGATGAACCCCTCTAGGACCTGAGATGGTCATGCTAGAACTGCTTGGGCTAGAACCTCATCGTCAAACTCAACTTGAGGCTCCGCCGCTAGTACTGCTGCTCGAGCTTTGGGCTGAGCCCTGCCTCTGCTCGGGCCCTAGAACAACATCGGCCTCTGCACCTCGCAAGAGCTGCAAATGGGGACTCGGGCTGCTGGTCAGCTGATGAAGCGATACACGTTCTCACCATCTGCAAAAGAACAGAGAGAAAGTTCATTTAGCATTGAGAAATCAAGCCGCACGATAGACAAGAACATACGTGAAGTTTTTCTTAACTCTGTAGCCTATGGGGGATAAATACAAACATCTCTATACCGATCCCTCAGACTCTACTAAGCTTGTTTGTGAATTGTGAGAGCTAAGAAACCTAGAGCTCTGATACCAACTTGTCACGACCCGGATTTCCCACCTTTGGGAGTCGTAATGGCGCTTACTCATGAAAGCTAGGCAAGCCGAGTATTATAGATTCATTACCCTTTTTCCTTAACCTTTTAACATTTACGAATTTACATGTGATCAACAACGGAATAATTATAATAAACAGAAATGCGAAAGATAAAAACTAATAGTTTAACCAAATACTAGTACAGAATCCAGCATACAACTCTACTCAGAATTTGGTGTCACAATGTCACAGAGCATCTAAGAATACTACAAATAGCGGTCTGAATGAAAATACAAATATGTCTCTGAAATATATAAAAATATAATGGAAATGTAGAAAGGGACGCCAGGGCCTGCGGACGTCTATAGGACTACCTCGGGTCTCTGCCACTGGACTGAAGGCATCAACCTCTATATGGTCTAAATGTTCAAGCACCGGGATCTGCACACAGTGCAGAGTGTAGTATCAGCACAACTGACCTCATGTGCTGGTAAGTGTCGAACCTAACCTCGGCAAAGTAGTGACGAGGCTAGGACAAGACTATCAAATAAACCTGCGCAGTTATATCATATACAGCAAATAATAACAACAAAACTAGCAGTTAAAGATGGAAAGGAGAACATGTTGCGGGGAATATCATGTACAAACAGAATTTCAGTAAAGAAGCATAAGGAACACCATAAATCAATTATGAGCAAGAATAAGGAAAGACAGTAACAAGTGCACAACATTACCCTTTGTGTTTTTACTCTCGTTCTCACCATAAGAATAAATATATTCGAAATGGCATCGCCCTTCGTGCTTTTACCTCAAATAATCATGACACGACATTATCCTTCATGCATTATCACTCATATCATGACATGACATCACCTTTTGTGCTTTTACATTTACAATATCGGCACGACATCAACCTTCGTGCATTAACACTCATCACAAATATCACGTATGGCATCACCCTTTGTGCTTTTACACTCTTCCTTACCCAAGAAACAATCACAAAGCAATTCAGGCAAGTAAATCAATAAAATCACAATAGAATCCCGGCAAGGGAACAATAGTATTACAATAATATTCCGGCAAGGGAAACAATATCATAAGCAATAATATCCCGACAAGGGAAACAATATCATAAGCAATAATACCCCAGCAAGGAAAATGATTTCATAAACCTCTTCTCATTTCCACACTCACTTCTCAACACAATCTCAACTTGAGCCAATGCTCTACAATGTTCAATTACAAAGAATACTTCCAAAAGCCTTATTCAACGTTAATTACAATCATATTAAGCATGGATAATACATAACGGAGCCACGACAATCAAAATATAAGACTCACGAGCATGCTTGACACCAACGTATAGGTACTCGTCACCATACCTATACGTCTACTCAACAATTTATACATAACAAATAAGACCACGACTCCTATTCCCTCAAGTTAAGGTAAGACCAAACACTTACCTTAATGCCACGAACACAATCAAGCCTCAACTACCATTTTACCCCTCGATTCCACCACCAATTTGCTTGTATCTAGCCACAATTTACTTAACGATATCAATAAATGCTAAATGAATCAATTCTAATGCATGAAATAGGTTTTCTAATGATTTTCTCAAAAAGTCAAAAATTGACCTTGGGCCCACATGGTCAAAACCCAAGGTTTGAACCAAGACCCGATCACCCATTCCCCCACAAACTCAAATATATAATTTATTTTGAAATCAGACCTCAAATCGAGGTCCAAATCCCTAAAAATTGAAAATCCTACGTCCTACCCAAAACACCCAATTCCCCCATGAAAACCCTTGATTTTGAATTGAAATCATGCAAAAAGATGTTATAGATTGAAGAAAATGAGTTATAAATGAGTTACAAATGATTTGGAGGCGGCCTTTTCTTTGGAAAATCGCCCAAGATAGCTTAGGGTTTGAGAGAGTTTGAAAAATGAAGAAATTTCGTCTAAGTTATAATTTGCACAGGTGCAGATATCGCATTTGTGAAGTCAGGTTTGCAAATGCGAACAAACGTTCGTAATTGCGGTACCTGCTGAGGTCGCATTTGCGGCATTAAACTTCGCAAATGCGAAGGTCTCCCTGCCCAACCCATCTTCGCGATTGCTATAATTCTTCGCAACTGCGAGCTCGCATTTGCGAGCCAGGCTTCTCAATTGCGAAGCCTGCAAACCTGCAATACAACAGCAGTTTTCCTAAGTCCAATTTCATTCTGTGGCCTATCCAAAACTCACCCGAGCCCTCGGGGCTCCAAATCAAACATGCATGCAAGTCCAAAAATATCTTACAAACTTACTCGTATGATCAAATCATCAAAATAACATCAACAACTATGGATTAAACCTCAAATTCATGAAATCACTTAAGAACATCAAAATTTCTATTAATAAAGGTCCGATTTATACCAAACAAATTTGAATTCATACCAAACTTCACAAATTTAACTTAATTATTATATAAGACCTATACCGAGCTCCAGAACCAAAATACGGGCCCGAATCCATCAATTTCAAACATCTTTATATTTCCAAAAACTCTTATAATTTTAATTAAATAATTTCTTTCAAAAATTATTTTCACGGGCTTGGGACCTCGAAATTCGATTCCGAGCATACTCCCAAGTCCCATATTTACTACGGAACCTACAAGATCATCGGATCGTGGGTCCGGGTGTCACCACCCAATTCCCGAACTCGGTCGTAATGGCGCCTCTCGTGAAGACAATGCAGCCAGAACAACGCAAACACCTCTTTTAAAATAATTAATTAATTTAAGCAATTCTAAAACATGTTAAGATAGCCATAAGTGCGGAAACAGCGATAATAACAAGGGAAACCATCCCAACACAGCCCAAACCTGGGTGTCACAAGTCATGAGCTACTACAGAATCTGCTATGAGTCTACAAAGTATGAAGTCTGACACCATAGTCTGAAGAAAACATAAATGATAAAGGATAGGGGAGACACGGGGCTGCGGACGTCAACAGTTACCTCGTAACTCCAAATCACTGCCTGGTCTGGAAGGATCAGAGCTTAGGAGCGGACACTACTATGCATGAATCTGCATACATGGTGCAGGGAGTAATGTGAGTACTCTGACCCATTGAGTAATAATTATAAATAATGACTGAAAGTAGGAAACACATAAAGGCACAAAGCAATTCTACATCAGGCAGTAAATCACTTAAGGCAGTAAAACCGTGAAGAATCAAATGAAATCTCCTTTTAAAAACAGGTAAATCAGGTAAAACAATAGGTAAATAGTAAGTAGAAATCTACCGCTCGGGCCCGATATCAATCGCTTAGAACAGTATCAGCCCCTCGGGCTTAGTATCAGTCACTTAGCAAAGTATCGGCCCCTCGAGCTCACTCTCAGATTATATGGGTATCCGCGCTCACTGTGGGTGTGCAGACTCCGGAAGGGCCCCTTACGGCCCAAATGCTATATCAAGCCACCTCGGGGTATCATCACTCGGCACTCGGCCTCACATCACTCGATCTACCATCACTCAAGCCACCCCGTGGCATGTAAAGTATCTCATATCACTCATCATATCCTCATATATGGCCCTCGGCCTCACTCAGTCCAGAAATTATCACAAGCCCCTTGGGCATCAGTAAAATAGTAGTGCTCAGCCCAAACAACATTGGAAATATCTTTTAAGTCTCAAAATTCAAGTAAAAGTGGTTGAGTTTGTAAACCAGTAGTAATCAATTGGACCGAGTTCAAGTAATATGTAAAAATAGTGAGGAAATAGTGATAAAAATCCACGAAGGATTCAAGTAGTTAGCATGAAGCCCAAATATGGCAATAAGCCCAAGTCATGATGATAACAAATAAGTCTTAGTCAAATAAGTGGTTAAAACATCAATCGGGACGGACCAAGTCACAATCCCCAATAGTAAACAACCTCGCGCTCGTCATTAAGCGCGTGTTTCACCTCAATATAGCACTACGTTGTGCAATGCGGGGTTTCAAACCATCAAAATATCATTTACAATCACTACTCACCTCAAGCCATCCAAAACTCTAGCTTGCTATGACCTTGCCTCTCAAATCAGCCTTCTCGCACGTTGAATTTGACAAAAACCACAACGAATACGTCACAATAGACTAAGGGAACAAAATCCAATAAAAAAAATCGAAAATATAAAAAATCCCGAAATTTGCAAAACTCCAGCCCCAGGCCCACTTCTCGAAACTCAAAAATTTTCACCTCAACGGGTTCCTTATCTTGCCACGAGTCTATACATATCAAGAACTCTCAAATCCGAGCTCAAATGACCCATCAAAACCCAATTTAAAATCTCCAATTTCCAAGCCCTAGTTCTTCCCCTTTTTTCTAAGTTTTCATGAATTTCTAGGTTAATTATACAATTAAATCATGTTTTTAGTTCATAGAACTTACCTCCAATCAATCCTTTTCTAAACCCTTTTCAATTTCTCCCAAATAGCCCTCAAAATGGTCAACAATGGAGGAAAATATGACTTAGCTCGCGGAGGAAATGTTTTGTAAAAACTACCCTGCCCAGCTCAGATTTCTTCTATGCGATCGCGGCCCCAGGCTCGCAATCGCGAAGAGAAATATTCCAAGGCCTCCAAATTGGTTTATGAGAACGCGACCTACTTCATGCGAATACGAAGAATGACTTCCTAGAACTATGTGAACACGACCTTTCTAGTGCGAACGCGAAGAGCCAATAACTTCCCTTCCGCGATTGCGGACCATCTGTTGCGAACGAGTGCGAAGAGAAATATTCCACGGCCTCCAAATTGATTTATGAGAATGCATCCTACTTCATGCGAATGCGAAGAATGACTTCCTAGAACTATGTGAACACGACCTTCCTAGTGCGAACATGAAGAGACAATAACTTCCCTTCCGCGATTGCGGACCATCTGTTGCGAACGCGTAGAGTAAAACTCCGCCCTGCTCAAATCTTTATATGCGATCGCGGCCCCAGGCTCACGATCACGAAGGCCAAATTGAACCTGCAACATCTGTTACATTCCTACAATCTCTCCAAGACTCAAACTTCCCGTTTAGCCATCCGAAATCACCCCGAGGCCCCCGGGACCTCAACCAAAAGTACCAACACATCCTAAAACATAATCCAAACTTGTTCCAATCATCAAAACACCTCACACAACACTATAACCATCGATTCCCATCGATTCAAGCATAAGTTCTCCAAAAACTTCCGAAACACGCATTCAATCAAAAACCTAACCAAATCACCTCCGAATGGCCTGAATTTTTACACACACATCCCAAATCACCTAACGAAGCTACTTCAACTCTCAGAATTCCATTCCGACCCTTGGATCAAAATCTCACCTACCTAACTTCGCCAAAACAAGCTAATTTCTACACCAGACCTCCAAAACCACTTCCGATCACACTCCTAAGTCACAAATCATCTCTCAAAGCTAACCGAATCACCGAAAATTATATCCGAGCCCTCTAGTACATAAGTACAAATCCGGTTGACTTTTCCAAACCAAACCTTCCTTAAAGAGACTAAGTGTCTCATTTCCTTCCTAAACCTCTCCAAACCAACTCGATCACATAAGATACGGATAATGAAGCATAAAAAAGATGAAACGGGGAAAACGGAGGGGTAACCCATGAGACGACGGGTCGGGTCATCACATCCTCCCCAACTGAAACAAACGCTCATCCTTGAGCGGGTCAAGAAACATACCTGAAGCCTTAAACAGGTGAGGATATCGGCTCCGTATCTCCCGCTCGGTCTCCCAGGTAGCCTCCTCCACGTGTCGACCTCTCTATTGCACTTTCACTGAAGCTATATCCTTTGATCTCAACTTTCGAACCTGACAACCCAAAATAGCTACTGGCTCTACATCATAGGTCAAATCATCATCCAACTGAACCGTGCTGAAATCCAAAACATGGGATAGGTCCCCAACATATTTCAGGAGCATAGAAACATGAAATACCGAATGCACGCCCGACAAGTTGGGTGGCAAGGCAAGCATATAAGCCACATCTCCAATCCTCCTAAGTACCTCAAAAGGTCCAATAAACTGCAGACTCAACTTCCCTTTCTTTCCAAACCTCATAACACCCTTCATGGGCGAAATCTTTAGCAAGACTTTCTCACCAACCATATAATACACATCTCGAACCTTCCGGCCCGCATAACTCTTCTGACGTGGCTGCGCTGTATGAAGTTTCTCTTGAATCAACTTCGCCTTCTCTAAGGCATCCTGAACCAAGTCTATCCCCAATAGCCTAGCCTCACCGGGCTCGAACCAACCAACTGGGGATCTACATCGCCTCCCATACAATGCCTCATACGGAGCCATCTGAATGCTCGACTGATAACTCTTGTTGTAGGAAAACTCTGCAAGTGGAAAAAACTCATCCCAAGAACCTCCAAAATCAATAACACAGGCACACAACATGTTCTCCAATATCTAAATAGTACGCTCGGACTGCCCGTCCGTCTGAGGATGAAATGTTGTGCTCAACTCCACCTGTGTACCCAACTCTCACTGAAAAGTCCTCCAAAACTGAGAAGTGAACTGAGTACCTCTATCTGAGATAATAGACACTGGAATACCATGCAATCGAACAATCTCCCGAATAAAGATCCCTGCCAGCCGCTCCTAAGAATAGATAGTACACACCTGAATAAAGTGTGCAGACTTGGTCAGCCGATCCACAATAACACAAATTGAATCAAACTTCTTCAAAGTCCGAGGAAGACCACTCACAAAATCCATAGTGACTCTTTCACACTTCCACTCGAGAATAATCATCTGCTGAAGTAAGCTACCCGGTCTCTGATGCTCATATTTCACCTGCTGACAGTTGAGACACCGAGCCATAAATCCCACAATATCTTTCTTCATTCTTCTCCACCAATAGTACTGCCTCAAATCTTGATACATCTTCGCAGTACCCGGATGAATGGAATACCGCGAGCTGTGGGCCTCCTTCAATATAAATTCCCGAAGCCCATCCACATTGGGCACACAGATCCGGCCCTGTATCCTCAACACACCATCCTCACCAATGGTCATGTCTCTGGCATCATCATGTTGAACCCTGTCCTTAAGGACAAGAAAATGTGGATCATCATACTAGCGCTCTCTGATGCGATCATATAAGGAAGACCGAGAAACCACACAAGCCAACACTCGGCTGGGCTCCGAAATATCTATTCTCACAAACCGATTGGCCAAAGCCTAAACATCAACTGCAAAGGGTCTCTCCCCAACTGGAATGTATGCCAAATTCCCCATACTCACTGCCTTTCAGCTCAAGGCATCGGCCACTACATTGCCTTTCCTGGATGATACAATATGGTGATGGCATAATCCTTAAGCAACTCCAACCATCTACGGTGCCTTAAATTAAGATCATTTTGCTTGAACAAATGCTGAAGGCTATGATGATCAGTGAATACCTCGCAAGATACACCATACAAGTAATACCTCCAAATCTTCAATGCATGAACTATGGCAGCCAACTCCAAATCATGAATAGGGTAGTTCTTCTCGTGGGGATTCAACTGATGAGAAGCATAAGCAATCACTCTACCCTCCTACATCAATACACAACCAATCCCAACTCTCAAAGCATCACAATACATTGTATAAGAATCTGAAGCTGATGGCAAAACCAATACTGGAGATATGGTCAAAGCTGTCTTGAGCTTCTGAAAGCTCTCCTCGCACTCGTTCGACCATACAAATGGAGCACCCTTCTGAGTAAACTTGGTCAAGAGCGATGCTATAAAGGAAAATCCCTGAACAAACTGTCAATAATAACCCGCCAAACCAAGGAAAATACAAATCTCTATTGCTGAGGACGGTCTAAGACAACTATGAACCGCCTCTATCTTCTTCGGATCGACCTAAATACCCTCGTTGGACACCACGTGTCCCAAGAAAGCCACTGAGCCGAGCCAAAACTCACACTTGGAGAACTTTGCATACAGCTTCTCCTCCTCCCTCAAACTCTGAAATACAACTCGTAAATGCTCCGCGTTCTCCTCTTGACTACGCGAATACACCAGAATATCATCAATGAACACAATAATGAATGAATCCAGATAAGGTCGAAATACAGTGTTCATCAAATGAATGAATGCCGCTGGGGTATTGGTTAGCCCAAAAGACATAACAAGAAACTCATAGTGACCATATCTAGTCCTGAAGGCAGTCTTAAGAATATCTGAATCCTTGATCTTCAATTGGTGATAGCCTGAACAAAGATCAATCTTAGAGAACACCCTCGCTCCATGAAGCTGGTCGAATTGATCATCAATATGAGGCAGATGGTACTTGTTCTTCACTGTTACCTTGTTCAATTGCCTATAATCGACACACATTCTCATTGCACCATCCTTTTTCTTCACAAACAGAACGGGAGCACCCCATGGTGACATGCTAGGACGAATGAACCCCTTATCTAGGAGTTCCTGAAGCTGATTCTTCAACTCTTTCAACTCTGCTGGTGCCATACGATATGGCAAAATGGAAATGGGCAGAGTTCCCGGCACCAAGTCAATACCAAATCAATATCCTTGTCCAGTGGCATGCCCGACAGGTCTACAGGAAATACATCGGGAAACTCCCTCACAACTGGAACAGAATCAATGCTAGGAGTATCAGCTCCAACATCCCTCACAAACGCCAAATATGAAAGACAACCCTCTCGAACCATACGCTGGGCCTTTAAGAAAGAAATCACTCTACTAGGAACATAATCAGTTGCACCACGCCACTCGATCCTCGATACACCCGGCATAGCCAAAGTGACTGTCTTGGCATGATAGTCCAGAATAACATGACACGGAGATAACCAATCCATGCCCCAAATAACATCAAAGTCCACCATGCTCAATAGCAATAGATCAACTTGGGTCTCCAGACCCCCAATAGTCACAATACATGACTGGTACACATGGTCTACAATAATAGTATCGTCCACCGGGGTAGATACATGAACATATAAGGCAAGACACCCTTGGGACTGTGAGCACGTAATTTTTGCCTTATATATAAATTAATCCCAAAAATTCAAAATAAAATAATTTTTATTGTTTGCAATTGTTGTGAATTTTATGTTATTTTTCCATGTATTGTTTGCATTTGTTTGTGCATGTTTATTTGTTAAATTAATAA
>MU769709.1:10852-23750 GCA_026770625.1 Nicotiana glauca
GCACATAGGATAGAACATGTATTGAAATCAGATAAAATCAAATACAACAGTTGAGCGACCGTGCTAGAACCACGGAATCCGGGAATGCCTGACACCTTTGTGAGCACGTGATTTTTGCCCTATATATGAGTTATTCCCATAAAATTCAAACAAAAGATTTTTTCTTATTTTTACAATTTTTGTGAATTTTGTGCCTGTTATTTGTGCATGTTAAGTCATATAAAAATACAAAAAAATATGCATTTGCATTTAGAAATTTAATTTCACATTTTAGTATTAAGTAGGTATTAATTCATTTTAGAACAATTTAAAAGAAAATTACAAAAATAGTTCTTAGGTAATTTTAATTGATAAATGTTGCATTCATCTTTAAATATTGATATTAAATAATTTTAGAAGTTAAATAGTCTAATTATATTTTGGTTTAATTTTACAAAATCATAAAATACAAAGTAAATAATACAAAATGCAAAAAAAACAAAAATAAACAATAGCAAAATAAATAAAAGAAATAAAAATAAAAGCAAGACAAATAAAAATGAGAAAGACAAACAAACAAAGAAGGCTGATTTGGGCCATTTTGTAACTAATCCCTCAGCCCAAAACTTCACAAAAAGACCGGACCAAATCAAGCCCAAGTAGAATTAACCCGGTCCGGTCTCTAGAAGGGCGAAACGACGTCGTTTTGCGTCGTTAATCTCGACCTTTAATTTCCTTGATCCAACGGTTGTCATTACCTGAGGCAATTTGATATAGATGCCTGAAAATACCTTTACCCTAAAAATAAAATATACCATCCTCGTACCTCCCCCTCCTTATTCATAACGCCGGCCCGGCTCTGCCCCATTACCACCGCCTCCCACCTCATCGCCGGCGGCGCTGACCCCAAACCTCCATTAAAATACATAATACGACATCTACTCCTCCCGCTGACCCCTAATCTATCAACACACCTCCCTCAAATCAGTTAGAACCTGTTCCGAATCCAAGAAAGAAGGCAGAGCCTCCAAGAGTTTAAGCTTGCCGAGTCCCTGAGTACGATATTGGGTTCAAGTGGCAAAACGATGGCTCGATTTGTTCTTTAATAAAAACAAGCGATTGCGGTCTTCCGAGGCTCAAGTTGAATTTTCCAATCTCTGCTCCGGATACTATAGGTAAGGTTTTCGGGCCCTTCTTTATCTTTCCTCTTAACAAATGACTCGTTTATCAATTAGTCAATTTAGGATTAGTTAAATATTTTTTTTTCCAATTTAGGACTAGTTAATCCCTTGACCTCCGTGGAGATGAATTCAGTGTCAAAGAACCTCAAATCCAACTAAAGATTGCCTAGGTTTAAGCCGAAAATCAGTGAGTTTTGTTCTAGTTTTTTTTAGTTTGGTTCTATTTTGATATAAATATTGCCTTAATTCATGTGTTGTTTTAAATCCCCTTTAATTCTTAGGCAGCCTGTTTAATTGATAACGAAATGGCTAGTTTACTAATTGATTATCATTGTTAGATTTCTCTGGTAGTAATTCTGTTTTAATACCATTCTTCAATAATAGTTATTATTGTAAATTCAGTAATAGTTTTGATGTTTGTTCCTTCTTTTTCTGTTCTGATCTTAATTTGATCTTGCCTTGTTCCCTAGCTGATTCTAATTAGTATAGTTTGGTTAAATCATTAATTGCAATCATTAATGCCTTAGTTGCTTAGTTTAATTAGTTGTTATGATTGGTTATAGTTGTTGAAGTTTAACTAGGGTAAAAGGGGATTTGGTCAGGTAGTAATTTTAGGGAGCTTCAGGGGTAATTTGGGCATAGAAAAATAGCAAGTTTATTAAAAACAGTAAATTTTAGAATGAAGTGAGGGCAATATAGAAAATATAATAGGATAGAATCTTCTAGATTGGGGCATTAGTATAGTTTTCAATAAATAGAGGTAGTAACTTGTGCAACAAGTTAGAAATATGAGGGTAGAAATAAAAATAAAAGAGGGGCTAATTGGTAAAATAAAAATCTGAAATTCCTTCCCAATTGTGTCTATAAATAGGTAGTCCTTCTACTTGTTTAACAAGTTTTGAACCCCAGAAATTCCCTCTAAAAATATCTGCCCATTTTCAGATCTGAAATTCAAAATTTCAGATCTCAATTCCTCTTCCAAATCTGAATTCCATAAAAAAAAATCCAAAAAAAAAATATTAGAAAAATCAATAACAAATCCAAAAATAGTTGCTGATCCATTGAAGTCTTCAGCTTAATGTCAAGTTTAGCTGATTTCGAATGAGTTTGCATCCAATTGAGCTTGATTCTGAATAAATTTTGTTCTGTTGAAAGTGACTAATGCACTATGGGCTATTTTCAAGTCTATTTGATTTGTTGTAACTGTTTTTGAGTAAATCTCTCAATTTTACTTGGTTTAAAAACAATTTGGAATCCTGAAGTTTATTCCTGGGTCGGTTGTTGAATTTGCTGTTGCTGAGTTTGGCATACTGTTGCTATGGTGTTGCTGTAGCTGATCTTCACTTCTGCTGAAATTTTGTTTCCAGGTACCTTTTTAGCTTCCAAATATTATAAGAAGAATAAGCTTCATTTGTGTGCGCTTCAGAAGTTCTGCAATAGACCAGTGATTCCTCGAATGTGTTGTTGTATCACGTTTCTTTTGATGCTTATCATAAACAATGTTATTTGAATATCTGTCAGTTGTGTTATTAAGATTTTGGATTACTGTAATAAGACTAGCTAAATTGCTTGTATAGCTGCGTTGGTAAAACTGTTCAATATAGATACAGGAGATTCAATATTTAGCATAACTTCTTTAGACTGTTTAAATAACCATTTGTCTAGTGTAGTGGTTTATTACAGCTCTAGTAAACTCTATTTTTGCATAAAATTTGGTGTTGCATTAATAGGTATTAAGTTACGATTAAATCTAGACCCAAAGGAATTACTAATGACTTGTGAGGGAGTTAGCACAGTTTTGGTATTAAGTTCGAAATACTAACATTTGTTCTATTAAAGGTTTACAAATCCAGATTTAAACGTGAAATTCAGACTTAAAATTAGTTGAAACATTGAAAAATTTGGTGAATTGTTCTGACTCAACGTATGATTCAACATGGCTAGTCTAGTGGTGGTTGTAGTATAATTGCTGTATTTTGTTAATATGTTAAAGCTAAAATCAGACTTTGAGAAACTGTCCACTCATATAGGCCCAGTTGTGGTATTAACGGGCCCAATTGAATACAAATTCCCCTTATTGTTTGGATCACCTGTAGAGGGCCTAGACTTGTGGTTATTTGTTAATGCTAATCTTACCAAAAAAAAAAATTTTGATTTAGTAATAAATTCGGGTTTCGGGTTAGGTAGCAAGTTCAAGCTAAAAGGTTACCCCTTTTGTTTGAACCCGGACGTGAACTTAAGATTCGAATTTTAATGTGAATCAATCGAGATCCTTTTCTTTTCTTTTAGAGACAAAACAAAAAATAGAAAATATAGTTGCGCTAGGTTTGGCCTTTAATAAATAAAAAATGAGATGAGTCTTGCCAAATCAAATACAATTGCGAGGTCCTCATTAAATACCTACTAAAAATATTTAGTATTCGGGATAGGCCGTTTAGCGAATTTCACGGCCTTCCCAAAAGATAACAATACGTTAGCCGCTTTAGGCACGATTTTAATAATTTTACTTTCCTAATACGGGTGTGCATTTTATGCAACCCAAATCCAAATCCGAAAACGTCGAATAAGAATGTGTCGAGGATCCGGGTGCATTTCATGTGACGTGATCCGAAAATATGTTCTTAAACGATGTTTACTTTCTTTAAAAAATAATAATAATTGATAAAAAGCAGTAATTAATTCTAAAATTGCACAAATAGGATAACATATATCAAAAAATCAAATATTTTAGCCAAATATAACAGTTGAGTGACCGTGCTAAAACCACAGAACTCGGGAATGCCTAATACCTTCTCCCGGGTTAACAGAATTCCTTACCCAGATTTTTGGTTCGCGACTGTTGAACAGAGTCAAACCTTTCCTCGATTCGGGATTCAAACCGGTGACTTGGGACACCATAAATCTCCCAAGTGGCGACTCTAAATCTTAAATAAAAAATGAATCCCGTTTCGATTGTCCTTAAATTGGAAAAACTCCTTTCTTTACTATATCCCTTCCCGAGGTGTAGTAAAAGCCATATAAGCTTCGGAAAAAGGAGGTGTGACAACCTTCTCCCGGGTTAACAGAATTTCTTACTCGGATTTTTGATTCGCGGACTGTTAACAGAGTCATATTTTTCCTCGATTCGGGATTCAACTGGTGACTTGGGACATCATTAATCTCCCAAGTGGCGACTCTGAATCTTAATAAATAACGAATCCCGTTCGATTGTCCTGTAAGTGGAAAAACTCCTTTATTACGCCCTTGCGGGTGTAGTGAAAAAGGAGGTGTGACAACATGGGCATAATAGCAAGCTCAAAGTTTACAGATAGCAGTATATCGATTTCAGTCATGTCTTATAATAATTTCACTTCAAGGCATTTAGTAGAGTAAGTCATAAATAAGATTTCACATAAATCTCATGCGCACATTATGCCGAGGTCCTACGGTCCAGTCCAATAGAAAAGAAACTGTGCACTACCAGAGGGTCGAATGGCGCGAACCATAGATACATCTATTTTCCACCGAGGAGATCGACCCGATCCAAAAATATCAATTATCATCAAGAAAGCACATAAAGGCGCATTTAGAGTCAAATAGATTCATGCAAGCTCAAGCAATTTCTTACGTTCACGTATATTTATTTCCAATCCCTAACATGTCCTAAGTGATCTCATTAGCATGAAAGGATATAAATATTTACAAATATGGTATGATACATGTCCTAAACTACCCAGACAATTAAAATAATAGTAGCTACGTACGGACTCTCGTCACCTCGTGCATACGTAGCCCCCAAAATTAGGAGCACATAATTAGTTAAATCACCTATGGGGACAATTTCCTGTTACAAGGTTAGAGAGGAGACTCACCTCGCCCCAAAGCGTACTTCCAATGTCAAGAACGTGCTCAAACCCTCAATTTGGAGCCGAACGATCCAAAACTAATTAAACGAGGTAGGAACTAGCCAATACAAGCTCACAAGTTCACATTCTAACTATTAAAGCAATTTCCCAACCCTAAATACAAGTTTCCTAAAATTCGTCTCGGGGCCCACGTGCCCGGATTTCAGAAATTTTTAAAGAAAGTTGTTCTCTATAACTTAAGGATGAAGAATATATGATTTATACTTCATTCCATAATAAATTTCGTGGTTAAATTTTGTTTTTATCAAAACCCTAGGCTTTGCTCTAATCTTATGATTTTTTACTAATCTTGTGTGTTAATCTACCCAAAACCAAAGTATTAAACTCAAACTAAGTAGAAATAACTTACCTCAAGATGCTAGGTGGGAATTCTCTCTTTGGAAGCTCCCAAATCACCCAAACAATGGAGGAAATGTGTAAAAAATGACACATTTCCGTATTAAATGAAGGCACTTCCTTCAACGATTTCCGCACTTATGGTTAGGGGAACGCATCCGCGGTCTCGCTTCCGCGAGAAGGAGTCCGCATTTGCAGAGCTTGGCTGGCTGGGACCGCTCCTGCGGAGCCGCTTCTGTGGGAAGGGATCCGCATATGCGGTTCTTGGGCTCCTTCTCCTTGGACGCACTTATGAGTCTTCGACCACTTCTGCGGTCTCACACCTGCGGCTGACCAACCGCAGGTGCGGTTATGACAGATAACTGGAGCTTCAGCTCCTTTCCAAATTTTCCAACTTCACTTGAGTCACGTCCGATTAATGCTCAGGCCCCCCAGGCCCTGCCCGAACATAAAGACAAGTTTGAAATCATAAAACGGACTCGCTCGAACCCTCGGAACGCCTGAAACAATGCTAAATCTAAGAATCACCCCCTAAAATCAATTGAATCAAACTTATAAACTTCAAATTCTTCAATTTACTTCCAATGCAACAAAACACACTTATACTATTCGGATTGACACCAAATTTTGCGTGCAAGTCTTAAATGGTGATACGGAACTATTCCCGATCTCGGAACTCCGTTTGGACCTTGATAACAAAAAACCCGCTCCAAACCAAATATTTAAGAACTTCAAAATCCTTAAGGAATCAACTTTCTCTATTAGGCGCCAAAACACTTCCGGGTTATCCAAAACCCGATCTGGACATACGCCTATGTCCAAAATCATCATACGAACCTGTTGAAATATTTAAATTCGGATTCTAGGGTCATTTACTCAAAATGTTGATCGATGTCAAACGTGGACTTTTAAGCCAATCTTAAGGAACCAAGTGTTCAGATTTCAACCTAAACTTTTCCAAATCCTAAACCAACCATTCCCGCAAGTCATAAATCAGTAAAAGCAAGTACAGGAAGTCTTATCTAGAGGAACAGAATTCTAAAAAATAAAACAAACAATTGGGTCGTTACAAAAGATATTCTATATATTTTAATTTATGTGACATAATTTGACTCATCACGCAATTTATAAGGAAAGCACCAATGTAATAAATTTATAATTATTCAAGAAGGTAGAGATGAATTCTAGTAATTCCAATGTTGATTGAACAAGAGAATATCATGACCCGAATTTCCCAACGTCGGGACCGTGATGGCGCCTAACATTGAACCCGCTAGACAAGCCAACGTTACTAATTATTTTACCTTTTTACCTTTATCTTTAATAATTTACCAAGTTAACGTAAGGAAACAACGGAAATAGAAATGCGAAAGAACGGAATTTAACAGTTTAACTAATACCAATACGAAATCCATAATAATACTTCACCTAGTACTGGTGTCACAATCTCACTAACTATCTACGAATACTACAAATAGTGGCTTGAACAAAGAAAATACATGTCTGTCTCCGAAATAGATAAGAACAGAAAGAAACAAGATAGAAGGGGACGCCAAGGCCTGCAGATGCCTACAGGACTACCTTGGGTCTCCACTGGGCTGAAGGCAACAACCTCTAACTATGGTCCGTATGCTGCAGTACCGAAATCTGCACAGAAAGTGCAGAGTGTAGCATCAGTACAACCGACCTCATGTACTGCTAAGTATCAAGCCTAACCTCGGAGAAGTAGTGACGAGGCTAGGACACAACAAATATCATAACCTGTGCAGTTTAACCAAATCTAACAGAATAATAGTAATAGAAGCTAATCAGAAAGTAACGGGAAGGGGCAACATGATATAGGGAATACCAGAATAAAGAAACACAGAAGTAATGAAAACGAAATGATTAAGGCACTTGAACTGATAACAACAATTAATCACAGCAAACAGAAAATGTGTGAACGACATCACCCTTCGTGCTTTTTACTCTCAAACCTCACCACTCAATCAATAATGAAAATGTGTACGGCATCACCCTTTGTGCTTTATCACTCTTCCTCATCATATAAATAGTAAAAATGTGCACGGCATCACCCTTCGTGCTTTATCTCTCTTCCTCACTATATGCATCAATGTAAATGTAAATGTGCACGATATCACCCTTTGTGCTTTATCTCTCTTCCTCACGATATGCATAAGTATGAATGTGCATGGTATCACCCTTCGTTCTTTATCACTCTTTCCTCACCCAAACATTTAAAACAATAACATCCCGGTAAGGGAATCAACAATAGAAATATATTCATCCCGGCAAGGGAATCAAGAATTGAATTAAATACATCACGGCAAAGGAATCAACTATAACCAATCTTGTTCCAACAGTTAACTTCACAAAATGAACCTCAACTTAAGCCAATACTCAACAAAGGTCAATTACTAGGAAAATACCACAAGTCTTGTTCAACATGGATAATCATCAGTTTAGGCATGAATAGTACATAATAGGAATCACAACGGTCACAGAATAAGACTCACGGACATGCTCAACACCAACTTATAGATACTCATCACCACACCTATACGTCGTACACAACACTAACACGTAGCAAATAAGACACTACACATATTCAGATGAGGTTAGACCAAACACTTACCTCGATTCCACGAGCACCAATCAAGCATCAACTACCGCTTTCCCTCTAGATTCCACTTCCAATTCACTTGTATCTAGCCATAATTAACTTAACAACATCAATAAATGCTAAAGAATTCAACTCCATTGCTTAATTATAGGTTTTCTATCATTTCCCCAAAAAGTCAAAAAAATTGACCTCGGGCCTGCTTGATCAAAAACTCGAGCTCCGGATCAAAACTCGATTATCCATAAACCCACGAGCCCAAATATGCAAAAGGTTTTGAAATCGAACCTTAATTAGAGGTCCAAATCCCCAAAATTTGAGAATCCTAACTTTTACCCAAAAATATCCAATTTTCCATGAAAAATCCTAGATTTTGAAGTGAAATTATGTAAAAAGATGAGATAGAATGAAGAAAATAAGTTAAAAGTTGTTTACCTATAATTTGGAGAAGAACTTATCTTTTGAAAATCGCCTATGGCAGCTTTAGGGTTTGAAAATTTGAAAGAATGAATTGAAACTCCGTCTAAACTATAATTTACACAGTCGCAATTATCGCATTTGCGATGCCAGGTTCGCAAATGCGAACTCACAAATGCGGCCAAGGCTTCGCAAATGCAAAGGTTGGCCTGCCCTTATGCCTTCGCAAATTTGCGGCAACTGTGTATGTCACATTTGCGACGATGGACTTCGTATTTGCGAAGGTCCCCTGCCCAACCCAGTCTTCACAATTCCGATGAAACTTTGCAAATGCGATGCTTGCATTTGTGAGCCAGACTGCAGATCTGCAATCACACCAGTAATTTCCTTAAGTCTCAAAACACTCAGTGGCCTATCCAAAACTCACCCGAGCCCTCGGGGCTCCAAACCAAACATGCACGCAAGTCCAAAAATATTATATAGACTTGTTCGTGCGATCAAATCATCAAAATAACATCAACAACTACAAATTTAGAATAAAAATTTCTTAAGAACAACTAAAGTTACTATTTTCACAACTGAAGGTCCGATTTATATCAAATCAAGTCCGATTCTTACCAAATTTCACTGATTCGATTTAAACATTATTTCAAACCTGTACCAGACTCTGGAACTAAAATACGGGCCCGATACCATCATATTCCATCATTACTCAATTTCCAAACTTCTTTTAATTTTCAGTTAAGCAATTTTTTTCGAAAATTTATTTCTCGGGCTAGGGACCTCGAAATTCAATTCCGGACATATGCCCAAGTTTCATATTTTTCTACGGACCCTCCAGGCCATCAAATTACGGATCTGGATCCGTTTACCCAAAATGGCAACTGAAGTCAACTTAAATTCAAATTTAAAGGTAAAATTGGCATTTTCCTCAAATTTTCACACAAAGGGCTTTCTGGAAGTATGCCCGGAATGCGCACGCAAATCGAGAAGAAAGAAAATGAGGCTTGAAGGCATCGAAACCCCGGATTGAGTTCTAAAATAAGGGATGACCTTTTGGGTTATCACAAAGAAAGGGAACTAGATTAAAAAATAAAACAGAAAAAGAGGTTATAGACTGCTAAGACTTTAGCTAAGAAAATAAAGATACAAATTCTTTCATGCCCTGCTATCTTGTGGTTGTTTTCCTTTTATAGCTTCAAGTCATGTGTTTCAACCAGCTCCAACTCATAATCTGCTAATTTTTTATTGGGATGTCTAGCCTTTTTAGATGTACTACATTAGAAATTTATTTACCCTCACTATTTAGGTTTTAATTTAATTACAAGTTGATATATATACAAATAAGTTTTAAATGAGTATTCGTGATTATAGCGTTTTAATGTGGAAATCAAATTCCACAAATCTACCGCTTTCATAGATCTCTCTCTCTCTCTCTCTCTCTCTCTCTCTCTCTCTTCTTCTTCTTCTTCTTCTTCTTCTTCTTCTGATCTCTATTATCGACTTATCTTTTCTCATCTCCTTTTTCTTCTTTTTTTCTTCAAAAAATTCAATAACAGATTTGATACCGTCGCTTATCACCATCAAACTAGTTGTTGTCTGTTACCCTGACAGCCATTTAAAGCCATAAAAGAACTTCGAAACTTTGATTTTGAATTTGATTTTCTTAATTATTATTTGTTTTGATTGAGTGTTGTTGCAAAACGATCAGGAATATTCTTTGGAGTTTATATCTTAATTTTGAGGGTGTTCGGTGAAGATTAGAGTTGATTTTGGATGAATTTTTAGATTGAAATTTGAATATGTATTATAATTGTATATAAATTGTATTTAAGTTGTGTTATGTTGTAGTTATATTTTTATTTATTTGAATGTTGTATAAACGTAGAAAAATAGTTATATAATGTATAAATCCTTGTATGAAATTTGTATTTAAGTTATAAATACTTTTTTTTACATAAAGTTTTTAATATGTATCAAAACTGTATGGCCAAATACATAGACAGACCATTAAACTTGGCTCTATTTTTCATTTTGGCACTTCAACTCAGTCTTGTTCCATTTTGGCCCTCCAACTCCATTTCTTTTGTTCCATTGTACACAAAAATTTTTATCCCATGTAAAAATGCAGCGCGTGCAAATACCCAGCTGCTACTCCCACCCCGACCGCACTACCCCCCCCCCCAAAAAAAAATTTGCTTTTTTTTTGTAATTTCAGATTATTATTTTTTCCGTTTTTCTGCCCCTCTCCCAGGGAAAATATTTTATTAGATATATTTTTAGTAATAACTACGGGTTCAACTGAATCCATAGCTTTTGATGTAGAGTAAAAATTCATTAAAATTGCAAAAATAATATATATGAACCCATAACTTTAAAAATATAATAGGTTACAACAACAACAACAACAACAACAACTCAGTATAATCCCACAAATGGGGTCTGGGGAGGGTACTATGTACGCAGACCTTACCCCTACCCCGAGGGATAGAGAGATTGTTTTCAGGAGACCCTCAGCTCAAGAAAGCAACAAGAGACGATATATTAGTATCATCAATAGACACATAATAAAATGACATAAAATAACATAGCATACATATCATAACATAAAATAATAAAATAACAGCAGTATAAAAAATATAGGAAATACGAAAAGGATGGAAAGTATACTAATAACCAACGGATAAAGCCCAACATCAGTAGCTAATTAGAAGCATCCTAAGACTAACTCCTAACTGGCTAGTCTCACTCTAGTGTGTTATAGAAAAATTCACATCTTCCCCCTAACCTACAACCTTAATGCTCGACATCCACAATTTCCTGTTAAGGGCCATATCCTCAGCAATCCTAAGTCCGGCCATGTCCTGCCTGATCACCTCTCCCCAATACTTCTTAGGTCTCCCTCTACCTCTCCTCGTGCCCACCACAGCCAGTCGCTCACACCTTCTCACCGGTGTATCAGTGCTCCTCCTCTGAATGTGCCCGAACCATCCGAGTCTTGCTTCCCGCATCTTGTCCTCCATGGGGGCCACACCCACCTTCTCTCGAATATCTTCATTCCTACTCTTATCCATCCTTGTATGCCCGCACATCCACCTCAACATCCTCATCTCTGCAACTTTCATCTTCTGGATGTGTGAGTTCTTAACTGGCCAACACTCGGCCCCATACAACATGGTAGGCCTAACCACATCCCATATAATGGGTTCAATGTTAAAAATATTAAATTTGAATCCATAGGATTTAAATCCCGGATCTGCCTCTGCATTGGGAGTATGAAATTTGGCTTAAAAAATCACTCTCACAAGGCAAATCACACATGGAATCTAATCAGCTTTTGTGTTAAAGTGGAACAAAAAAAATGAGGTTGGAAGGCCAAAATGGAATAAGACTGAGTTAAAGTGCCAAAATGAAGTTAGAGTGCCAAAATAAAAAATTAAGCCAAATTTAATGGCATGTCTATGTATTTGGCCAAACTGTATTAAGAGGAAATTTTGATTGAAATTTCAGAGAAGAAGAAGAACACATCACATACAAAATATTTACAAACCATATGCAAAATACATACAAAAGATATATTTGTATAAAATTTGTATGAAAATTATATTTAAATTGTATGTTATTATAGTTGTATTTAATTAGGTAAAAAATAATATTTGAAAATTGCAGATAAATTATAAATAAGTTGTCGACGATATCATTAATTGTATAAAATTATTTTTAATTTATATGCTATAGTAGATGTATCAAATTTGAAATATTGCTATTTATTTTTAATCATTGTTCCATGGAAGCATGTCATGTTTTGCACATAGATTGCTGCAATATCATAAATCCACCATGTGTCATGTTGTGTAGGTTGTTGTAATTGATTCCGGAACTACACATGTTTCAGCAGCAATTTAGTAAATAATATGTGTTTTTCCAGCAAATGAGGCAGAATCATTTTAATTTGCTTGTTATCACAATTGAATATTTTTGGATTATAAAATCGGATATAATAAAATATTCTAATTTAACCCATTAATAATAGATTGTACATGGAAAGAGATAACGTAGAATAAAAGATTTTTTGTGAGATCAAAGAGCGACATGGCGAAAACTGAAAATTTCAGAAAGTAGATCCATTTGCTTTAGGTCGAAAAAAAACACTTGTAGGTGTATTTTTCTAATTTGTTGTAGGAAAATTCACAAAACAATAATCTTGAACACACACACATTAAAAAAATAGTTAATTGGTTACTAGTGCAAAATATATCAAAAGTTCTCTCTCACAAGACCTCCCTAACTCCCTTGTCTATACCACCTAAACCTCCTGATATCTTCAAACCTTCATCATCATTTCCAAATCCAAATTCAGTCATAAAATCTATTCATATGACAATAGATACGGCCATGAATATTGATTCAGCTGAGAATCAACCTTCCTACCTCCAAACCCTTCTTGGCCATAATTTATC
>MU769711.1:0-27390 GCA_026770625.1 Nicotiana glauca
TCAAAATTAGCTAAGATAGCTATATTAGGCCTAAACTAAATATTTTACGCTAAACTTGTAAAAATTCTCGGGGAGAGTCAAAAATCACATGTTTACACACTTTAATATTATAATTTTAATATTAGAATGCATTAACACCAACACTTGGACAAACAAGTTATTAAATGCAGGAAGAAAATATAGAATACGGAGAACTTAGGACCCGTTTGACCATAGATTTTGCCAAAATAAATTTGGATTTTTTTTGGCAAACAAATGTTTGGCCATAGATTTTGCCTAAAATTTTGTCAAAATCTCAAATCCCAAAACCAACTCAATAGCTGGTTTTAGGCCAAAATATCACTATTATATTTTTTAATAAATAGCCCAAAACTTTTATATTTTAAAAGAGCCTGCCATTTATTATTTTGTAACAATTTGTTTCATCTTCTCGGTCATCTGATAGTGTATCATGGTTCGTTATATAAATAATAATTTTGTATCAAATTTATTTATGTTCAGGACTATGGTTTGCGATAATATAATAAATGTTATTGATAATGGTACTGTTGTGTGTTTGTTGAGCTGTCAATATGGGCAAGACTGGGCTAGCCCAGCCCACATGGGCGAGACTGGGCTAGCCCAGCCCACATGGGCTTCAGCAATTGACGGGCTGGGTTGGGCTAGTCCACCATTTTTGTCACACCCCGAACCTGGGCCTAGACGTAACACGGCACTCGGCCCCTGACTACATGCGACCGAGCGAACCAACTGGCTGGCTGAATCAATATGTGATATCATAACATACTGAATGAGGAAAATAAACCAACGCATGCTAATATACTGAAAGTCTGAATGATATAAATCAAAGTATGGAAACACTAATTCAAGTTTGAAACATATCTGTAGCCAACATTGCTTAACATGAAAAACTTGAGACTCTGTCTAACTGTTACTCTAGTCTATGAAGCCTCTATTGAAGTACTAAAAACACTACTATCTGTAAATATTGAAAGGCTGTAAGGTAATGATAATGCCCCGAAAGAACTAGGGATCACCAAATAGCTGGTACGAGAATCCTAGCTCTCTGAATCATCGACCTGTAAATCATTACCTGCATCGTGAGATGCAGGCCCCGAGCAAAAGGGACGTCAGTACATTTGAATTGCACTGGTATGTAAAGCAACTTAAAGAAAGAATTATAGATGTTGAAACTAATACTGAGCTGATAACTGAGAATTGATAATTGATAACTGAAATTATAATTGTTGAAACTGAAATTGAAATAATAGCTTATAACTGATAACTGAACTGGTAACTGATAACTGATAACTGAACTAATAACTGGTAAGTGATAACTAAACGGTAACTAATAATTGAACTGAAAGGAAGTAAGGATGTGAATACTCCCTCTTCTGAATGATGAACAACCTGTTGATCTGAATATTAAACTGCGGCCTCAGGCCCAATATATATATGTGCACAAACTGCAGCCTCGGGCCCAAGTATACGTATACATAACTGCGACCTCAGGTCCAAAATTCATAAAGCATAAACTGCGGCCTCAGGCCTAAAGATGCATAAAGTATAAACTGCAGCCTCAGTCCAAAACATGCATAAAGCATAAACTACGGCCTCAGGCCCAAACATGCATAAAGCATAAACTACGACCTTAGGCCCAAGTATGCATAAAACATATAAACTACGGCCTCAGGCCTAAATACAGGTGTTTAACATTCAGGGATTTAAAGTCAGGAACTGAGAATCATATTGCAATACATGATACTAAAATACTGGATCACAGTGAGTAACATAATTCTGGAGTACTGAATCACACTGAGTTACATAATACTGGAATACTGAATATGACTAGACTGAGACATGTATTCTTGAACTGATTATGAACACTAAAACTTCAACTGTTTATGACATGTTGAGTAAGCTATACTGAGACTCAGAGAAATCAAACTCAAATCAATATTGAATACGAACTGAGCTCACAACGTTCGGAATGAAAGTCATGAACGAGTTATGAAGCTAGAAAATAGAAGTTCTACAACTATTCAAGGAACTAGGCTTAACTATATTTCTGAGGCAATTGATGACGTGGTAAAAGAAACGTAGTGTAGGGAGAATCATTAAAATTCTCAAACACAGAGAGTTAGCCTCATATACCTTAACTTTCTGCTCTTGAGCATAATACAACATTCACCAACCCTTTCAACTTCAATCTATATCAATACAAGTCAAAGGGATTCCATATTAGCAATAATTTTCATGTTTTGATCACTTAGGCATTTTGTCAAACACTTGGTGGCACAGAGCTTCATAGTCTTTATTAATGGTGTTTCTACACCCAATAACTCATTCCCTTGCTCCTAAATAAATTCTAAAGTCTCAAATGGTTATCATCAACATTATTCTTTATCACCCATAAGGTAAACAACACCCTTAACCAATAATTAACAATCAACAACCCAAACCTATAACCGTTCATGATTTTCTATCTAACCCATCAACTCATATCTCATGAACTAGAGTCTATAACCATTAATTCAATGATAGAATCAATTAAAGGGTGAAGATATTACCTTTTTGACGTTCAATCTTCTTGAATTCGAGTTCTAGGGTTTCTTCTCTCAACAATGGTGTCCCCATCGAATGTCTAATGATATGGAGGATTTACCCATATTAATAAGATGTTGGAAAATTAAAATTAACTTAGAATCACCATTAGAACTTACCTTGGGTGGTGAAAAGACTCTTAAGGAGTTAGGTTTTTGAGAGCTTTACTTTCTAGAGCAAGTTTTTATGTTTTGGGGGTGTGGGGGACGAAGTAGAGCCTTAAAATAACCCCCCACTAGCGCCCCCACGCACCTGGAGGCCCAACCCGCGCTACTGGACGCGCTAAATGGCCAGTACGAAACCCCATTAGCGCGGGCGCGCTAGTCTCGCGCTAGTGGGCGCATATATGGCATAGTGTTCTGTAAAATGCGCATAACTTTTTGCACATATATCTGTTTGGGCTTCATAATATATTGTTGGAAAGCTATTTCAAAGGCCTACAACTTTTATCCTTTGCGTTTTTCCCAATTCCTTACACATATTTACTAAACACTTCTAGAAAATGGACCTTCTGCAAACTTAGTCGATTTTGTCGAATCTTATGCACCTCACTTTCCATCTTGATTTTGAAACCACTATTTCCAACCATAATCATCCCGATAGGACTTCATACGTCTAAAATATTAAATTAATACCTATTTAACATATCCATACCTAGTCCTAATGTACGGGGTGTTACAATTTTGATGGGCCTTATAATAGTCAACCCACCCCAGCCCTATCTGGGTTGCGGGCCTCACGGACCGGCCCATCATTTTTTAAAATATAATTTTATATTTTTTCTTTAAGTTCTAAACTAAAGAAATATAGAAATTTAAAAGTTAAAAAAATCTTATTGGAAAAATTTCACAAAACTTAATAACTTTTTATATTGTTCTAATATATCACAATAAACACATTTAGAGGTATCCATGGCCAAACTGTTTAACCAAAAATCTGAGTCTTTGGTCAAAGCTAGAAATTAAGAGAAATTCGGGTTATTGATAATCAAGAGACAAAAATAATAATAAAAAATTGAGAGCAATAATAAAGCAGTAAATAGTTTTATATTTCAGTAATATCTCAATAGTATTTCGTGTCCTTACAGATGCTGAGACCTTCTCCTTTTATAGTTGATTCTAGGAGAATGTGTAATGCCTTTGTCTTAATGAGGCAATTATGAGCAATAAATGACACTAAAAGAAATGTTACTCAATCATTCATATTAAATACAAATTCTCTAACGTATTTGGCATTAAGGTTGAATTTGGCCTCTTCTGCGTTATCAAGTTCATCTCTTTAATTCTTTCTGATCTTCGGGCTTTAAATGACATTTGAGTAGCGATTCGTGCCATTTGAGTAGCGACTCGTGCCTCTTTAAGTTTCTTCTCCCCCGTATCTCTTGTTGCTCGTGCCTCTTGACTGATTATCGTACTTTGACCATTTGACCAGTACACGTGTCATGACACGTCATTTTCAATATGTAAATTCAGTTTTTTTTTCCAATATAGATAGTCCCCCCACTTTCCATTTATTTATCAATTAAATATTTGGGAAGTGGATCTTCATTAAAAAGAGAATTTTTTCCATAATCAATGCTATGACAACATTGACGCTTCAATTGTCTTTTCCATTTAATGCCACTGCACACGTGTTATTTTCCTATTAGCTTTGCAATTTTGCAGCCTTTTTTCAAGGCTTCTTCAACTCCACTATTCACGAAGAGATAGTTGCCTTTATTATAGGCTTTCCATCATTACACTTCTTGGCCTTTGACGGTTGCTATTAATTTAACCCTTTTCCCCTTGTCTTCTTCTTCTTAAATCTTATTAAGTACTTGATAACAATGATTTTAACACGTTTTATACTCATTCTTGCCTAAGCTTTGTGTGTGAATTGCCATAAATTAGTCCCAAAATGCTTACAAGTTGCGCTTGATTGCAGGTTTGAGCGACAAGATGACAAATGTCAAAGATCGGCTCAAAAGGGAGTGAAATCTGCCAAGTGTCAAAGACAAGTGAAGTGGGGAACAAGGAAGCCTAGCACGGTCCGCACTGCTTTGCCACGCGGCCGCGCTAGGAGTTCAGAGATTGAGCAATTTCAACATTAACCTGCGCGGTCCATGCTCACAACTATGCGGTCTGCGCCTATGGGAGTTCAGAGACACAAGAGTTCAAGGAAAATCCCACGCGGCCGCGCACCAAAACAGTGTGGTCCGCGTGGATGATGTTCAGAGAGTTGTCATTTTGCCAAGTCCTTCCACGCGGCCGCGCCCCATTTACGCGCGGTCCGCGTCCCTCAACTAGCGCGGCCGCGGTACCTTCTTGCGCGGTCCGCGTCCCCAACTTCAGAGGAGAGATATCAAGATAAAGACCCCTGCACGGCCGCGCTACATTTGTGCGCGCTCCGCGCCAGCCCCGCAAGGGTATTTTTGTCCAATTTTTTTGTGCACTATAAATAGAACATTTTACTTTTTTAGGTTAAGTATTAGATATCAGATAGCAGCTGCACTCGTGACTTTGAAGTTTTAGCCTATTTTGGGAAATTTCATCTTGTTTTATCGTGGATTCTTGTAGATTAATATTGTAGTTAATTAATATGTCAATTTCATCTACTATTTATTCAATTTTTGTTTCTATCATATCTAGCTAAACCCATTAGCTAGGGTTGTGGCTCAACCCTAGTGTGGGTAATTAATGGGTGTGATTGTTTAATGCATGAATGATGTTGGGTGTTTGTTATTTGGGTTAATCTTATGTTTTCATTAGTATTTGATGGTTGCAAACACTAAGTCTAGCTTAGTGGGTCTTGACTCTTCTTGAGAAAGAGAGTCTATGACCCCAAGATTGACCCAACAAGGAATTGGGATGGACCCATGAGAATGGTAGTCCCAATTAACGGGTTAAACCTCGAGAAAACTTGAACCCTAAGTTGATTGGGCAAATTGGCCTACCCAATTGGTCTCGATAGAGTCAATTGGGCAAAATCATTCTCTCTACCGAGAGGTGTGAGAGTGAGTGCAACGGTTATAGAATAAGCCCCATAATCATCATTCTTGTATTAGAAATCTCTACCCGTTAGTTGACCACCTAGGTGAATGCCACGACCCTAGTGCCTTTCTC
Source organism: Nicotiana glauca (assembly GCA_026770625.1). Lineage (NCBI taxonomy): Eukaryota > Viridiplantae > Streptophyta > Magnoliopsida > Solanales > Solanaceae > Nicotiana > Nicotiana glauca. The sequence goes on from MU769711.1 coordinate 5,706, forward strand.
TATCTTGCATACAACCTAGAATTAATATCTTTGCATAACTTAGTTTTATTTTGTAGTTGGTAAATTGTAAAAACCCCAAAAATGTTAGAAGTACAATTAGGAGCTAAAACGCATTCCTAGACCAAACAAATACTCGACTCCATCCCAAGCTCCCTGTGAAAATTGACCCCGATACCACTAATGGGTAAAAGTCTTAGCGCCCGCTCTTCCTAAGGTTGAGTTTGCTGCGATCACTTTTTGGTGCCGTTGCCGGGGAGCTTTACAGTGTTTGACTATTGTTGGCTAGTTTTGTGGTTTGCTTCTTTTTCCTTCTTTTTACTTACTTTATTTGTGTCAATTCACTCAGGTACCAATGGCTTTAAACGGACAAGATGCTCTTGGCAACGTGGGTGTGAAGGAGGTGGAAGACCTAGAACAAGAGGAGGTTTTACCCCAAGCACAAAGACGGGGTAGAAATGCTAATGCTCCAGTCAATGCTAATGACAGCATCCCAAACCCTCCTACACCTCCACCACCAAGAGTAGCACCAAGGGTTCTACCCAACCAAGGATATGCCAGTGCCATAGTTCCTCCCCGAATCCGGGCGGGGAACTTCCAAATCACCAATGTCATGCTCACTTTGCTCGAACAACGAGGTTATTTCACATGCGCCTATGACCAAAATGCATACAAGCATTTGAAGGGGTTTGTGGATACGTGTTGGGGGAGAAAGCAGACGAATGTTTCGGAAGATGCACTGAGGTTAAGGCTTTTCCCCTTCTCACTTCGGGGGAAAGCATTGGATTGGTTAGAGAGACTCCTCAATCATTCCATAACAACGTGGGATGAGTTGGCTGATAAATTCATTGCCAAGTTCTTTTCTCCTAGTCATATGGCGGCTCTTCGAGATGAGATTCTAGCTTTCAAGCAAGAGCCGACGGAGCCTTTGCACAAGATATGGGAGAGATTTCGAACTAGGGTAAATGAACGATGTGATGATCCAACAAATGTTCTATCGGGTATAAATACAACAAATCAGTGTATTGTGAATCAGTTGGTCGGTGGTAACTTTATGAAGCTTCCATACAATGAAGCTTGTGACGTTCTTGATGAAATGGTCGATACTTCTTCGGCATGGCAAAGTCGGGCAAACATTCCTCAAGGTGATCCCAATGTTATACATTTGCACAAAGAGCTACATGACCACGGACAAGCCATTGTCGAACTCACAACAACAATGAACCAATTGGCTAAGGCACAACTTCAACAAGTTCAAAATCAGCGCCAAGTCAATGCCGTGGAGGGAGTGAATATGATGAAAAAAAGGCAAAGAGGGCAATAACAACCTCAAGAAAATTTTGACAACTATGATGATGGTGGTGGCTATTCGAATGAATGTTATGATGACCAAAGTGAGGAAGTCCAATACATCAACAACTACCAAGGGAATAGAGGGAATCAAGGGAATCAACAATGGAGACCCCAAGGTAATTGGGGCAATCAACAAGGCGGTAACTGGAATAACAATAACAATCAAGGAGGAAATTGGGGGAACAATAATTCGGGTAATCAAGGAAATTAGAACGGGAACAACAATTGGAACAACAACAATGGTGGTCAAGGTGGGTGGAACAATAATGGTGGTCAAGGTAATAGGGGGCAAGGCTTTCAAAGGGCTCCGATGTATCAACAACCGAACAACCCGCCTCCGTTTCAATCACAAGGGTCGAGTTCGTCGGGCAATGACATGGGTAGAATAGAGAACATGTTTGAGCAAATGATGAAGAAGAACCATGACTCCGATGCTCAATTGGCCTTCCATAACATGGAAGTACAACTCGGGCAAATTTCGCAATCTCTCAACACTCTCCCAAAGGGTGCTCTACCAAGTGATACGGTAGTGAACCCCAACGGTGGGCACAATAACCATGTGATGGCGGTGACCACGAGAAGTGGGAGAGGCGGTGATGTGCAAGCCTCAAAAGGTAATCGAGTTGTGGTTGATAAAGAAGAATTGCAAAATGATGAGATACCGTTGGTAGTTTAGGATGTTGTTGAACTGAATGCAAGTGATGATGTGATAATTGAAATTGATGAGGGTGAGGAGGAGACTCAAGAGGTCGTGAACCCGTCTAGGGAACACGTGATCGACATGCCCGAACCAGTGGTGCCAAAAGCCAAAGCACCCTTGCCTAGGCCTCCTCCGCCATATACTCAAAGGTTGGCCAAGCAAAAAGGTGACAACCTATTTAAAAAGTTTATTGAGATGATGAAGAGTTTGACCATCAATGTGCCTTTAGTGGAGGCACTTGAACAAATGCCGAGATAAGCAAAGTTCATGAAGGACTTGGTTACTAAAAAGAGATCTATGGAGTGCGAGACAATCAACATGACGCATCAAGTGAGTTCCATTGTACACTCCATGGCTCCAAAGCTAGAGAATCCTGGAGCATTCACGATACCATGTACCATTGGAAGTGCTGATTTCGCAAAAGCCCTATGTGACTTGGGAGCGAGCATCAATCTAATGCCATATTCGGTCTTCAAGACCTTGGGAATCGGACAACCTCATCCAACGTCTATGAGGCTTTAAATGGCGGACCGATCAATGAAGCGGCCTTTGGGAATTATTGATGATGTCCTTGTTAGAGTTGATAAGTTCATATTGCCGGCCGACTTTGTTATCTTGGATTGTGAAGTGGATTTCGAGGTGCCTATTATTCTTGGAAGGCCTTTCCTAGCTACGGGGAAGGCCTTGGTTGATGTTGAAGCGGGAGAATTGACCTTCCGTGTTGGTGATAAAAAGGTGGTGTTCCACATGTGCAAATCTATGAGGCAACCAAATAGCACCAAAGTGTGCTCGTTTGTTGACATTGTCACGGCGGTGATAGTGGATGACACAAGCGTAATGGCAAATGTTGAGGACCCACTTGAGGCCGTGCTCTTGAACATGGATGTTGATGATGATGCCGCAAGGGTGGAGTGTGTGAATGCATTGCATGGTATGGGCTCGTATTCTTATGAGCCGAGAAAGCTATCTCTAGATCTTGAAAATCGCAAAACTCCACCTACCAAGCCATCTATTGAGGAGCCACCGGTGTTGGAGTTGAAACCACTTCCTCTTCATCTTAGGTATGAATTATTGGGTCCCAATTTTACTTTACCTGTTATTATTTCATCTTGCTTGACTAACGTGCAGGTTGATGCCACTTTTGGCGGTTCTTCAAAAGCACAAGAGGTCAATTGGGTGGACTTTGGCCAATATTCGGGGTATTAGCCCCGCGTTTTGCATGTACAAGATCATATTGGAGGAGGATGCTAGGCCTGCTCTTGAACACCAAAGGAGACTCAATGAGGCCATGCAAGAAGTGGTCAAGAAGGAAGTTATCAAGTGGCTTGATGCTGGTAGTGTATCCTATTTCTGACAGTTCATGGACTTTTCCGGTGCAATGTGTGCCGAAGAAGGGAGGAATGATGGTGGCGACCAATGACAACAATGTGCTTATTCCGACTCGTACTGTGACGGGTTAGAGAGTGTGTATGGACTACCGGAAGCTGAACAAGGTGACTAGAAAGGATCATTTTGATCTTCTTGCGGGCTGGGCATTCTATTATTTTCTGGATGGGTATTCAGGCTATAACCAAATTCTCATTGCCCCGGAATACCAAGAAAAGACTACCTTCACATGTCCTTATGGCACATTCGCCTTCTCTCGAATACCCATTTTTGCCTAAGCTTTGTGTGTGAATTGCCATAAATTAGTCCCAAAATGCTTACAAGTTACGCTTGATTGCAGGCTTGAGCGACAAGATGAAAAATGTCAAAGATAGGCTCAAAAAGGAGTAAAATCTGCCAAGTGTCAAAGACAAGTGAAGTGGGGAACAAGGAAGCCTAGCGCGGACCGCATTGCTTTGCCACGCGGTCGCGCTAGGAGTTCAGAGACTATGCACATCCAGTGGTATCATGCGCGGTCCGCACTGCTTTGCCATGCGTCCGCGCTAGGATTTCAGAGACTGAGCAATTTCAACGTTAACCTGCGCGGTCCGCACTCACACCTACGCGGTCCGCTTCTATGGGAGTTCAGAGACACAAGAGTTCAAGGCAAATCCCACGCGTCTACATAGCAAAACAGTGCAGTCCGCGTGGATGATGTTCAGAGGGTTGTCATTTTGCCAAGTCCTTCCACGCGGCCGCGCCCCATTAACGCGCGGTCCGCGTCCCTCAGCCAGCGCAACCGCGCTACCTTCTTGCGCGGTCCAAGTACCCAACTTCAGAGGAGAGATATCAAGACAAAGACCCCTGCGCGGCCGCGCTACATTTGTGCGCGCTCCGCGCTAGCCCCGCAAGGGTATTTTTGTCCAATTTTTTTATGCACTATAAATAGAACATTTTACTTTTTTAGGTTAAGTATTAGATATCAGATAGCAGCTGCACTCGTGACTTTGAAGTTTTAGCCTATTTTGGGCAATTTCATCTTGTTTTATCGTGGATTCTTGTAGATTAATATTGTAGTTAATTAATATGTCAATTTCATCTACTATTTATTCAATTTTTGTTTCTATCATATCTAGCTAAACCCATTAGCTAGGGTTGTGGCTCAACCCTATTGTGGGTAATTAATGGGTGTGATTGTTTAATGCATGAATGATGTTGGGTGTTTGTTATTTGGGTTAATCTTATGTTTTCATTAGTATTTGGTGGTTGCAAACACTAAGTCTAGCTTAGTGGGTCTTGACTCTTCTTGAGAAAGAGAGTCTATGACCCCAAGATTGACCCAACAAGGAATTGGGATGGACCCATGAGAATGGTAGTCCCAATTAACGGGTTAAACCTCGAGAGAGTAATTACCCAACTTGAACCCTAAGTTGATATGGCAAATTGGCCTACCCAATTGGTCTCGAGAGAGTCAATTGGGCAAATTCATTCTCTCTACCGAGAGGTGTGAGAGTGAGTGCAATAGTGCAACGGTTATAGCATAAGCCCCATAATCATCATTCTTGTATTAGAAATCTCTACCCGTTAGTTGACCACCTAGGTGAATGCCACGACCCTAGTGCCTTTTTCTATTTTGCATACAACCTAGAATTAATATATTAGCATAACTTAGTTTTATCTTGTAGTTGGTAAATTGTAGTTGATAATTATAAAAACCCAAAAATGTTAGAAGTACAATTAGCAGCTAAAACGCATTCCTAGACCAAAAAAATACTCGACTCCATTCCAAGCTCCCTGTGGAAATTGACCCCGATACCACTATTGGGTAAAAGTCTCAGCGCCCGCTCTTCCTAAGGTTGAGTTTGCCGCGATTAGTACTTTACTCTTTACTTCTACTCAATTCTTCCTTAATTCATCTTTTTCCACCATGTCATCTTCAAACCCTAACCCTAGAAAAGTTCCAATTCTGGATAACTTCCCCAATGCCCCTGTTAGACATAGAAGGGGTAGAGGAGGCAGACTTCGTAGCATAGGGTCTGTTCGCGGTGGTAGTTCTGGTTCCATTACACCTTCTTCTAGTTCTGACATTGTTTCTAGAGGTTCTTTCACTCGAAAATCCTCTTCTAAAGGCAAAGAACCTTCAGAGCCTCTTCAAGAACCTTTAGTTGAAGAGATAGTGCCTAATGGTCTATCTTTTGAGCATGATAGAGAATCTCTTCGTGAACAGGTTGTTAATTTAGATAGAGCTGACACCTATCCCTCTCTAATTACTGAACCTTTGATCTCCATTGTTCGAAAAGATTGTCGCTGGAGAAGTGACCTTCGTATAGTAATTCCTAATCCAAACCAAAGAATATCTTCTTATAGGGGATTGGATTTTCTTTGTTTATACTTATCCCTTCACTTTGGGATTTATTCCTGCTATCGACTCAGTAGTACTTGATTTTTTGCCCTTTTTTCAAAATTTGTTTAGGACAAATTGGCCCACTCGTTTTAAGGTATTTATCTGTCAAAGCAGATGTTGACTTTACCTTTCCTATCTTATTCATCTTTACCACCCCAAGCTATTTCGCAATGGTATTTTTACCTTAACTGCAAGAAGCAAAAGGGTCTTGGTAAGCCCTGAAGATGACAAAGATCGTGGCTGGTACACCCGTTATGTTGCGGTACCCACAGTTAGTTTGGTGGGTGAAATAAATATTCCCTTTCTTGAAAAATGGAACCTTGCACATAGGTCTTTCTTCTTTATTGTACCTATTTTTGAGAATTTTAACTTCTCCTCTAATTTCATTCTTTTTTGCTTTTTTGTAGCAACCATGGGAGACGTGGAACCCGTTCCTAATTTCCGTGGTTGGGTAGATGCGATTTTGAAAGCCGTGCCTATGGAGGCAAGAACCTGGAAGTCCATTTCCAATTAACATGGTTGGAAAGTGAAAACTCACGGTATGCATTTCTTATGCTTTTCCATATGTTAAATTCCTTCTCCTCTTTTTTAACTTTTTACCCTTCTTTTTATCAGGATTTGCTATTCGACGAATGACAACTGAAATGGCTATCTCTATTCGAGCCTCTTCTGGAACTCCCCTCTCTTTGGAGAGAACTCAAGGTACGCTGTCAAAGAGGAAAGTTGTTGAAGAGGATTCCGAGGAAGATGAAGATGAAGACAGTTCTTTGGTGGCTAGGCCAAGAGCTAGGAGACGCATCATTTCTGAAGATGAGGTTGAAGTTTCTCCTACCCGTGCTTCTCTTAACGAACCTGTTCACCTTCTTTCTGATGACGAGACCATCCCCCAGGACACTAATGAGTCCAGTCAACGTATCTTCATTAGTGGTTTCGAAAGTGGTGAGTTAGGTCCGGTTTTGGATGAACCTCCTCTTTCCTCTCTTCCCATTCCTTCTACTCCTCCCTTACCTACAAGTGCCTCTTTGCCCACTTTATCTGCTCCTGCTCCCTTACCTGTTTCTACTGCTCCAGCTTCGACTCCTGTTATTTTTACTTCTTCTACCGCTCCTCCTTCCATAGCTCCCTCTTCCTCTGTTCAACATACATAGGAGGGTTCCACTGGCAGAAGTTTGGCTATGAGGAGCGTGACAATCGAAGTTCCTGCTAGTAACAGTCTTCTAAGGAAATCTGGCGGAGCAGATGTCTGGCTCGAGCCTTTGATTGGAGATATTGAAAAGAAGAAGATGAACAGCCACAACTGCTTAAACTTAATGAATGATATAGTTCATTGTACTTTAAAGGTATTTTTCCTTTATTTACTTACAAGTTTTTTCTTACTTCTAGATTCTTACTTTTATGTTTTACCATTGTAGGCTAACCTTATTGGCATAGAATTGATGGGAAGAATTTCCCTTCTAAAAAAGAAGGCCCATGAGTCTGGAAAGTCTATCCTCGAGGCTGAGAGGATAGCTAAGGGAGCCCAGCTAGAAGCAGCTAATTGGAAGGAGCAGTTTGAAAATGCTCAAGGAACTATAGAAGAATTGCAAGAGAGTAGAGATACCTAGAGCAGTAGAAGCGAGCACTGACCTCTGAATTAGCGGTTGCCAAGGCTTCTTCAATCCAAGCTGAGAAGGATAAGGAGCGCCTTGAGTGTTCCTTTTCAGAACAGTTGTCAAAGTCAAGTGAAGAGATCAGAGAACTTAGGGCACTTCTGAGCAAAAAAGAAGAATATGCAGGAGAATTGGTACAAAGCTTGAATCAAGCTCAAGTTGATTTAAGAACCTCTTCTGATAAGGTACGTGCTTTAGAGAGTTCTCATGCCTCCCTTCGAGCTTTTGTTGATTCAACCTTAGCTAAAAATGAAGAGCTAAAGAAAGAGCTTACTGTGTGGGAGAAAGATTACGAAATTCTTGAAGATATGTTAGACTTGGAAGTGAGTTGGGCTTTTCTGAACTCTCGTTGTGATGCTTTAACTGAGGCTAGTCAAGAAAACTTTGATTTGGATTTAGAATTGGACAAAGTTTTAGACGCTATTGAAAAGACTCAACAACCACTTGACTTTCCTTCTCCGGCAATTGAGACTCCCGTGGCTTAAGAACCTGCAAATGAAGAAGCTACGGCTGAAGCTCTTGAAGTTGAAAACATAGTGGCTCAGGCTCCCGAGGGTGAAACTTCCATGACTCAAGCAACAGAAGTAAAGACATTTGTGACTCTTGCTCCCCTCGTTGAATCTAGTACTTCAAGTCAAGTTGACACTGCACCCATTGTTTCTTCTTCAGAAGTTGATACCATACCTATGGTTGTTCCTGAAAGTGAAGCTAATATCGCAACTTCTAATGCTCCAAGCTCTTAATGACCAGTTTATGTATTTTAACTTGTTTTTATTTCTTTTTTGAGGAATGATGATTTTATCCCTTAGTTAGTTCCTGGATTTTTTGGGAAAAAGTCCCCAGTTATCATAATGGGGCACTTGTATAAACATTTTGATGACTAAGTTTATATTTAGTCTTTTTAATTATATTGAGAAGTTTTTCAGTACTTCTATATATTCTATTCTTGCCTTTTCATTTCTTAGGACTTAGAGAATAGCTTAGCATTTTTAACCTTTGAAAATGCTTTATGATTATTCTCATGACTTAATAACATGAGGTTTATAAAAGAGTGCCCTTTTATATATATCGACACTTAATGAAGAAGACGTCTTAATTTTATAATGGTGTTATAATACGATGAAAAGAAATAGGAACACACATGTTTTGATTAAAATAACTTCGACAGGTTTTTATTCATGAACCTTGACAAGTTGTTTGAATAATACATTACATGTGTTTAAAATACATCTATAACTTTCTCGTAACTGTTTTTCTTGTAACAGATTTTTACAAAATAAAAATAAATCATACAAGGTTTTTTTATAACCTGTTTCAGTACATAGTCATGACCCTATCTTTATATGCTATGAAGGGTTTGAGAGGTGACTCCGTTGTTTTTATGATGACATAGATCTTTCTTTGCTTTAATGGGAAAGAACACTATGATGAATGCTGAAACTCTGTAACTTTTGCTCGACACTTGTCTCTTTGCAGCTTGATTTTTCTTTAAATCTTGCTCAATCTTGTTCGATTTTCATTTGATTGTACACACATGTATCTGTTTTTTTTGCACGTATCTGTGTATAATATGTAGTCCCCCAAGTGTTTGAACGATGAAGTATGAAGCCTCGAGCACTTGTTTGCTTCTCTCAATTTTGTCCTTTTCCTGAAATGGAAAAACATATGGGACTCGGAGGTGCGATTATAGATGAAGACTACTTAACCCGTTTGTGTTTCCATCAGAATAATTGTAACCCTGGGCCGGGAATTTTAGAGTATTCCATTTTGCCGTACAGGTCGTGACTCATCATTTGGTACGGGTTAGCGTTTTACCTAGCATCTAAAATCGTTAGTAAAATTTTAACAATTCAAAGATAAATTCTAACATGGCGATACCTGACCATGGGTACTTTCTCAGAAGTAATATCTCTTCAGGTGGACGGCGTTCCAATGTGAGGGTAGAACTTTCCCATCTATTGTTTCCAACTCGTATGCACCTTTCCCTGCAATATCACGAACTCTGTAGGGTCCTTCCCATGTTGGACTTAGCTTTCCTGAATTAGAAGCTTTTGTAGGTTGAAAACCCTTTTTAAGCACGAAGTCCCCAATTTTAAAGAATCTGAGACGTGCTTTCCGGTTATAATATCATTCAATGACTTACTTTTGTGCTGCCATTCTTATTAATGCAACTTCTCTCCTTCCTCCGAGCAAATCAAGGTTCACCTGCATCTCTTCATCATTTGATTCTTTCGTTGCTTGAACGTACCGTGTGCTCGGTTCTCCTATTTCAACTGGAATTAAGGCTTCAGTACCATAAACCATTGAAAATGGTGTTTATCCCGTGCTTGTTTTTGTTGTTGTACGATAAGCCCGTAAGGCCCAAGGTAATACCTTAGGCTAATTACCTTTTGAATCCTGTAACCGCTTATTCAAGTTATTGATAATGACCTTGTTTGTGGATTCTGCTTGCCCATTACCTACTGGATGGTATGGTGTGGATGTTACCATTTTGATTTGTCAACTTTGAAAAAATTCTGTCATTTTGGGCTCCTATGAATTGCGGACCATTATCACACACGATCTCCTTTGGTACTCCAAAGTGGCATATTATATTCCTCCAAATGAAGTCCTTGACTTCCTTTTCTCGTACCTGCTTAAATGCTCTCATTTCTACCCATTTAGTGAAATAATCAGTGAGTACAAGTAGAAACTTTACCTGACCTTTTGCCTGTGGTAATGGACCCATGATATCCATCCCCCATTTCATAAAGGGCCATGGTGCTATAACTGGATGCAACAGCTCAGCTGGTCTATGCATATTATTGCCGTACCTTTGACACTTGTCACATTTAGCTACGAAACTTTCTGCTTCCTCCTCCATCTTGGGCCAGTAATAACCTGCCCTTATCAATGTTTTTACCAACGACCTTCCTCCTGCGTGATTCCCGCAATTTCCTTTATGTATTTCCCTCATGACGTATTCCGTTTGGGAAGGCCCGAGACACCTTGCTAAAGGTCCACCAAACATTTTCCGATAAAGATTTCCTTGATGTAAACAGTAACGAGCAGCTTTTTTGCAAAGTGCATGAGCTTTCCTTTGTCATCAGGTACAGTTCCGTGCTGTAGAAAAGCAACAATTTCGTTTCTCCAATCCCATGTTAAATTATTAAAATTTACCTCATTTTTATCAGGTTCGAGAACGGAATGAAATAAATGTACGACTGAAGCATTTGCGTCGTTCGCTACATCTGCTGCAGATTCGAGATTAGCCAAAGCATCTGCCTCCACATTTTCATCTCTTGGGATCTGCATTACCTTCCAAGTCTGAAATTGCTTTACCAGTTCTCGTACCTTTTCTAGGTATTCTTGCATTCGTGTTTCCCTAGATGTATAAGTCCCTTGCATTTGATTGACCACGAGTTGAGAATCACTCTTGATTATAATCTGTGTTATGCCGAGTTCTCGTGCCAGTTCTAAACCTGCAATCACAGCTCCATACTCTACTTCATTGTTAGTTATAGAATGACATTTTATAGCCTGTCTAATGGTTTCACCCGTGGGTGGTATGAGAACTATCCCTAAGCTTGCTCCTTTTACATTAGATGACCGTCAGTAAATAAAATCCAAGTCCCTGGGTTTGCACCGTTGAAAACTTGTAATTCTTTTCCGCTTCTATTTGCATCCCTTGACTAAAATCAGCTACAACGTCAGCTAATACTTGGGATTTTATAGCAGTCTTAGATTGATAAGTGATTTCATGCTCACTTAATTCAATGGCCCATTTTTTTAACCTTCTTGATAATTCATGCTTATGCAAAATACTTCGTAATGGAAAAGCAGTTACTACAACAATGGGATGACATTGAAAGTAAGGTCTCAATTTTCTAGATGCCGTGATTAAAGCAAGTGCTATCTTTTCTAGTTGTGGATACCGAGTTTCCTCATCCAATAAAGACTTACTAACATAATAGATTGGAGATTGTTTACCTTGGTCCTCCCGGACTAAAACAACACTTACTGCAACTTCTGATACGGCCAAATAGATAAGTAACTTTTCCCCTTCCTTTGGTTTTTCCAATAACGGTGGATTTGACAAATAAGCTTTAAAATTCCTAAGTGCTTGTTGACAGTCTTCGTTCCATTCAAAATGATCTTGCTTTTTGAGTACAGAGAAAATTTTAAAACATTTTTCTGAAGACTTGGAAATAAATCTCCCCAAAGCTGCAATTCTTCCCGTTAGCCTTTGAACCTCCTTTTTACTTGTAAGCACATCTGGAATTTCATATATTAATTTGATATGTGAAGGGTTTACTTTGATGCCACGGTTAGAAACGAGAAAATCCAAAAACTTACCTGATGCGACCCCAAATGCACATTTTTTCTGGATTGAGTTTCATATTAAATTTTTGCAGAATTTGAAATGTAATAGAAAAATGAGAGATATGATCATGAGAATGCTGAGTTTTTGACGAGCATATCGTCTATGTATACTTCCATGGTTTTCCCTAAATGTTCCTGGAACATTTTAGTGACTAACCTTTGATAGGTTGCACCAGAATTTTTGAGACCAAAGGGCATTACCTTATAGCAGTAAGTCCCCCTGTCTGTGATAAAAGAAGTTTTCTCTTCATCATTTGGATCCATTTTGATTTGGTTGTAACCTGAATATGCATCTAAAAAACTTAGTAGTTCATCTCCTGCAGTAACATCAATTAGTTGATCTATATGTGGTAGAGGGAAAGAATCTTTTGGACAGGCTTTGTTAAGATCTGTATAATCCACACAAACCCGCCACTTACCATTTTTATTAGGTACCACAACTGTATTAGCTAATCAATTAGGATACTTTACCTCACTGATAGACCCAATTTTTAACAGCTTTTGGACCTCATCTTGAATCACCTGATTTTTGAAAGCCCCTTGCTTTCTTTTCTTTTGCTTTATTGGTGTGAACGATGGGTCTTCATTTAGTTTGTGAGTCATTACGTCCGGTGGTATCCCTGTCATATCAGCATGGTACCAAGCAAAACAGTCCACGTTAGCTTTTATAAATTCAATTAACATACCTCGCATGTCCGAGCTTAAATTGGTTCCAACATAAACCTTCCATTCAGGACATTGCTCAAATAATATCACAACTTTGAGTTCTTCAATTGTTGTTTTGATATTTTCATTCTCTTCTGGTTCTTGGATTGTGTCAGGCCTCGAGTCTAAATCTATCCGTTCTTGCTCAGTTGAGGTTTGAACTTCATTTACGGGGCTCGTAGTTGTTACAATGTTAATATTCCTGGCTGTGTGTTGATCCCCACGTATTTGGAAAATTCCCCATGGATATGGGAATTTAATAACTTGATGTAGAGTTAATGGGACAACATCCATATCATGGATCCACGGTCTCCCCATGATTATATTGTAGGTCATCTCCATGTCTACCATCTGAAATTTGGTTTCTTTAACAACACCTTCAGCAAAAGTTGTTAGAATTACCTCTCCTTTTGTTACCACACTTGAATTGTCAAACCCGGACAAGGTATGTGCCTTCGGTATCATTTTGTCTTCAGCTTGCATCTCACATAATACCCTTAGTAGGATAATATTTACCGAACTTCCTAGATCAATCAAAACTCGTTTTGCATTAGTGTCATGTACAAGTAAAGATATTACTAGTGCGTCGTTATTGGGGGTCAACACTCCTTCCGTATTTGCATCATCGAAAGTGATACTTTCATCTTCTAAAACCTGCCGTACCCGTTTTCCGTGTGTAATTATTACCTTAGAAACCTTGTTTGAAGCCGTATATGTTACACCATAAATATCTTCTCCCCCCTTATAACATTAACGGTTCTCTTGGGTGATGGGGGCTTTGGTGGCTCTTGCCTATTTTTCATATAGGCTTGCTTACCTCTCTCACTAAATAACTCAGTGAGATACCCTTGTTTCAATAGATGGTCCACTTCACTTTGTAAGAATCTGCATTCTGGCGTTTTATGCCCGTGATCATTGTGGAACTCGAACCAATGGTCTGGATTGCGCATGTTTGGATTTGACCGCATCTCCTTTGGCCACCGTACCTTATCTCCCATACTCCTTAAAACAGCCACGAGCTCGGAAGTACTTACATTGAAATTATAGCCACCGAATCTTGCCTTTAAATTTCTTTCGTCATCACGAGACTCCTGAGTGTTTCGATCATTTCTGAATCTTGACGAAGAACCAAATTCCCTGTTCCTCGATCTTTGATCATATCGTTGATTGTCCTGCTTCGACCGTGAGTCTTTTCCTGCAGGTCCCATATATGGATCGTACCTGTTTTTACCTGATCTTCTTTGGGTTTCTGATCTCCTAGAACTGCTCCTTTCTTCATGATGAAACCAGGGAATGGTATCTTCCTCAATTCGTAGCTTCGTACTGTACCTGTTATAAACATCATTCCACGTGGTTGCAGGGAACTCCCGAAGGCTTTCTTTAAGTCTTCTCGTGGCTTATGAAATTTTATCATTTAAATTGCTTGCAAAAGCTATTACAGCCCAATTATCAGGTACATGGGGTAAAGTTATTCTTTCACGTTGGAATCTATCAACAAAATCCCTGAGCAATTCTGAGTCCCCTTGTTTGATTTTGAAAATATCCTCCATTCTTTTCTCAACCTTTTGAGCTCCCGAGTGTGCTTTAATAAAAGAATCTGCAAGCTCAACAAAAGAATTTATAGAATTTTCATGTAAGAGAGAATACCAGGTTAATGCACCCTTGGTGAGTGTTTCTCCAAATTTCTTGACCGGTACTGATTCAATTTCTTGTTTGGTCAAGTCGTTGCCTTTTACACCTGTTGTGAATGTAGTTACATGATCACGTGGGTCTGTCGTGCCGTCGTACTTTGGGATGTCAGGCATTTTGAATTTTTTAGGGATTGGAAGGGGAGCAGCACTTGGTTTCCAAAGTTGTTGTGAATATTTATCCATATCCACTCCTTTGATTACAGGCGGAACTCCAGGGATTTGCTCGATGCGCTCATTTTGTTCCTTAAGCTGTTTCTGCAAGGTTAGTACTAAATGTTGCAAATGGGAATTAGTTGAATTACCTGGTTCTCCCTCCTGTGAATCACTGGGGGTTGCTCCATTACCAGAATTAATCAGCCCAGAACGGGAATTTTCCAATGTGTTGTTATTCGGCGTTGGCGGTGCAGCAGGTAATCGACTGATCAGAGCTTGTAAAGCTTTGTCAACCCGTGCATCAATTACTTTTTGTAAAACCTCATCTCTCCCTTCAAAATGTTCAGATTGTTCCTGATCATGAGAAGTGCCTTCTCGAGATCTACGTGGAGAGCCTTTTGGGGAATGATTATCACGTTGATCTCCATCCAATTAATGAGTTTGATTTTCTTGAATGTTTTTGTTGTTTGATATGATGATAACAACAAGTAGAATGTAGTTTAAAAAGAATAGATTATCAGATTCCCGGTAACGGAACCAATTTGTTTAATAAAAAATCTGAGTCTTTGGTCAAAGCTAGAAATTAAGAGAAATTCGGGTTACTGATAATCAAGAGACAAAAATAATAAAAGATTTTTGAGAGCAATAATAAAGCAGTAAATAGTTTTATATTTCAATAATATCTCAATAGTATTTCGTGTCCTTACATATGCTGAGACATTCTCCTTTTATAGTTGATTCTAGGAGAATGTGTAATGCCTTTGTCTTAATGAGGCAATTATGAGCAATAAATGACATTAAAAGAAACGTTACTCAATCATTCATATTAAATACAAATTCTCTAACATATTTGGCATTTAATGTTGAATTTGGCCTCTTATGCGATATCTGGTTCATCTCTTTAATTCTTTCTGATCTTCGGGCTTTAAATGACTCGAACAGGTACGAGACTCGTGCCATTTGAGTAGCGACTCGTGCCTCTTTAAGTTTCTTCTCCCCCGTATCTGTTGTTGCCCGTGACTCTTGACTAATTATCGTACTTTGACCATTTGACCAGTACACGTGTCATGACACGTCATTTTCAATATGTAAATTCAGTTTTTTCTCAATACACAAACACTAACTTAGCAGAAACAAATAAATTTGAGAAATATATTTTAAAACTTATGTCCAAACACATTTTTCTTCTTCAAACCAAACTTCACCCAAATCAGATTTTTCAAAACAAATTTAGGAATGTATGGCCAAACACTACCTTAGAGTTCAAATTTTCTATAATTTAAAACTCCAGTACAATTTGCTTGAGTTCAAAATTACATAAGTTACTCCAGTAAGCTGAAATTTAAACTCCACCACAATGAGCATCCATCTCTGTAACTGGTGATGATTTAGAAACTCAGACTGACAATGCTTCTTTGATTTAGAAAATTCGCACAATGTTTTGAGGTTGGATAATTCATTCATGTTATAATTCTAAAGTCCCCAAATATTCTTACCTTCAAATACCAAATCCTCAACAAACATGTATTAACATATTTAAATCAAAATAATCAACAAACCTTTGTATAAAAATTGAAGCTGTTGTTGATTATCATCGGCGGTTCTAGATGCCGAAGATTGGGAAGCTTCACCGGAATAATCGACGGCGACGAACGGGCGATGATACGAATCTGGATTGGTAAGTTTTACTATGTATATTTGCTTTATCTCTTCTTTCCCAGGGATATAACCCGCCCATGTAAAGAGTGGAGGATTATTGATGCGATTTTGAGAAACTGCAGAAAAAGTTGGTCTGTGTGATTTTGTTCAAATTTGATTTTCGATTTAAAAATAGTTATAATCTGCAAACTTTTGAACCTGCGGCTATTTTTTCAATACATACTCTAAAAATGGCTAATCGTGAACTTTATCCAACTAGTTCAGTCCAAATCCAACTTAGTTCCGAATTTTTTGGGCGCGTCATCGGCAAAATCCATGTCAATATAGGTATTTACTTGCACGCCGATTCCAAATCCTAGTTCCTACATGAGAAAAAATTTGGGTTTGTCATTGGTATTCCAAATCCATGTCAATATAGGAATTTGCTTGCTCGCCTATATAAATGTCCTTAGATTCTTTTTCCTTGCCCTATAAATAGATAAGCCTGACATCCTCAAACTATGGCGAACTGGGCAGAGTTGCCCATCGATCTGATTACTGAGATTGCAAAGCGTGTTAAAGTGATTGAAGATTTCATTGCTTTTGGTGCCGTTTGTACCTCATGGCAAACTGCTGCCCCAAAGCATAATTTTGATGTGCTTTCGCCCCAAGTCCCATTGCTTATGTTGGGTGCCAAAGATGACGATTATCGAGAATTTTACTCTCTTTCCAAGAAGAAAGTTTCACGCATATATCTCCCGGAAGCTAGAGGACATGAGTGTTTACCATCCGAGGGATGGCTTTGCACGGTGGCAAATAATACAGGGGAGATGAACTTGTTGCATCCTTTCTCTCGAATCAAAATACAGCTTCCCTCCCGAAAAGACTTACTGTCTTTTCATGGTTTGGATTATCTCGAAAAAAGACCACGTGAAGGGAAACGTTGGCACTGCATAGACAAAGCTATCTTATCTGCAAATCCATCTCTTACATCAGATTATACGTTGTTGGTGCACTATTATGGAGGACATTCTTGTTTGGCTTTTTGGCGACCCGGAGATCTTAATTGGACGGAGATTGATGTTGTTACTTATGGTGGAGTCTGCAATATGATTTTTTGTAAAGGACAATTTTATTCTGTGAGTTACGGTGGCCAAGTATGGGTTTATGATATTGCAGGGCCTAGCATTGCTCAACCACGTTTGCTTGCTGAGCTTGAAGATGATATGTTTAAGCTGCCTTCAGTTCAGTTCTACCTAGTTGAGTTATCTGGTGCATTATTACTTGTTACTCGATATGCAATCAGGAACATAGATGAGGATCCAAACGGTTTTTTTACGAGCTTTAAATTTAAGATCTGTGAACTAGATATAACCAAAGGTAAATTCAAGGAAGAGGATATTAAAACCTTGGGAGATTCATCAATATTTTTGGGCCGCAATGGAGCAAGTTGCGTTGACTCTTCTAAGTTTTCAGGAATCAAACCTAATTGCATATATTTTACTGATGATTGGTTGGAATTTGGTAGAAGGCAGGAAGGAGGGGCTGGAAGAGATATGGGGGCATACAATATAGAAGATGGAAAAATTGAAAAATTTTATCCTGAATTGTCAATAAGTCTTATTTGCCCACCAACTTGGGTTATGCCATCACTAATAACATGATTGCAACTTATTGTTTATTTTGAATTGTTATTTTTATGGTATTATCAGTTTAAAGCTAAGTTAATCTATTTATTCCCCTTCATTGTAATCTTGGCTGGTGGATTGTTGTTGTGTTTAATAGATGATCGAGGCTTATGATATTTAATTTGCAGAATAACAATAAAAAAGGAATATTTTGTTTAACTCTCTCATTTGATTCCCCCTACATTTATCTCCTTCGAACATGTCATTTTAGTTGTCTGTGTCTTATCTAAAGGTTGGAGGCTGAAGCAGGTTCAATAGTAAACAAGTTAGTAAATTTCAGCTATTGTGCACACACTTATATCCCACATAAGAAGGACCATTTTCTACCAATATACCTGTAAAATATTTTGCTTGATAACTTCTTAAGTTGGAGTTGAAACTCTTCTATATAGAGTATATAACTTGATCTTATACTCCAAGATCTTCCAACTATTCTAATTCAGATATTACTAGAAAATATGGATATGATCAAAGTTGGCCCAGCGGGAAAACGTGGTGGATACATTTGGGACGAAAAGGGACGTGTCCAAATTGCTGGAATTTTTATTTCCTACGCGGAAGACATAGTTTTTTCACTTCAGTTCATGTTCTATGAGAATGGAGTCTTAATTATGTCTGAAAAATATGGTAGAAGATCATACGACCAGCGCGAAGATTACTATGCAGTTGTCTTGGATTATCCATCAGAATTTCTTACTTCGATTAGTGGTTCCTTCGAACAAATGAATAAAAAGCGTACGGTTTTGAGTTCAATTAAATTTGGCACAAACAAAGGTTCTTATGGACCATTTGGTACACCTTCTACTGAAAATATGGATAAGACTGATTTCTTCAACTTTCAGATAGGAAATTATCGTCTTTTTGGTGGTTTTTACGGAAGTCAGAATGAAGATAGTATTAAGAAGACGTTATACTTGCATCTGTTACATTGGAAAAGCTGATCAATAAGAGTTATGTGTATGTTAATATTTGCTTTTTATCAGTTTAGCCTTTTGTTGCGTTATCGCATTTATTTGATTGACTTGGTTACTTTGATTCTTTTATATTGAGGTACAACCGACTGAAACTTTTCGATAATTAATCTTTTTGACAACACCAAGGAGGAATTGTCTACCGATGTTATTGGCTGGTTTTTTACCTCAATTACACACGGGATCAATGAACTCCAGTACAGAATTTATATCATTTTCAACTTTGCAAGTATAACACATGGGAAAATCGACCCATATTCAACGAACTCTTTATATTTACTAGTATATTATATAATTTTGGTCTTTAAGTATGCTGATGCAGCACATCTATAAACTAAAAATCCTATTTATCTTTTTCTTCTTTTTTGTTATTTTTTCTCTCATTCTTTCATTTGAAAAGCCTAAAATTGTTTGTATTCCAAAGTAATTCATGTAGATTAATTAAGTTATTTATACGTGAAGGAGATTCCACATTATATCTTACATAAAAAACACTCAACATTTTCTAGTTCTTCTCTATCTATAACCTATTGTTCTTCTTTTTCCATTTAGATTTTCAGCTGATGAAGGAAATTTTAGCAAAGCTGCTCCTTGGCAATTATATATCTGGTTGAGATAAGGGTATCTCATCTTCACTGGATATATCAAATGTAATCACAAACTGGCACCACACGCAGTGTATACACCTTTAGGGGTCATTGGATTGCCAGATAAGGACACTAATGTTGGGATTGTATTTATCCCATGTTTAGTTATGGGTATCAGTTAATCCCAGATAAATTTTATACTAAGATGGTGGGATAGCTAATCTCATGGGATGAATATCCTTGTCTATCCCACAATTGAACAAAACGACCCTTTCATGAATTTAAGCAGAAGTATTCATGCATATAACTAGAAAAAGTTGTGAATTTCACAAAAGCTATTTAAAAAAAGGAAAGCAGACATTTTCTTATCAATGTCTAGTATGTTATTAAAGAAAAACTATATTAAGGTTTCTTGTATATGATTATCCTTAATTTCTCAGATTCTAGCTTCCGTTTCTTTTTCTTATTTCTCATGTATGTGCTATATTAAAAAAAGTCACTTCTTAAATTATCTTAAAAACACCTCCATCTCTTCCTCTCCTAACTTCGGCATCTCTTTTCAGTTTATCAAATGATATTGCGTATTAGACGCACCCAAGGGTGTGACCTAGTGTTCCTTGAAGTGAGAGTAGAACCATAAGATCAGTTTCAAATCTTAGCTGATGCAAAAGCACTAGGTGATTTTGTTCCATCTTTCCAAGCCTTAGTGGGAAGAGTTACTAGGTACCGTGCTGGTGGGCGGTAGCAGGTACCCGATGGAATAGTCGAGGTGCGAACAAGCTGGCTTAGACACCGGTGTCTAAAAAAAATGGTATTGCATATTAGTCGAGTGAGATTCTTCAAAGAAAATGTCAGACCTTTAAGAGAGGCCACAATGTTCATCTGCATGTATATGATTGATAGCCTGAAGGGAGAGAAATTATAGATGCTTGAGAGACAGAAATTTCCTGATCAACTGAGTTGCTTACTTTATTTTTAGTTGGTATAAATAAGACTTGTCAATGATACTGAGGCAGCTATAGATTTCATAGAATCTGTTGTGAATCAGCCCTAATCCAATATGGGATACCAACAAGGATGTAACACAAATAGCTATTGGCCTGAGAACAAGCAACAGGGCCAGGAGGTCTTCATCACAGGTTAATCTGAGACCCAGGCTAGTGGGCTTGGAAAAGAAATCAATGGTGCAAATTGGGAACTGGTTAAAAGGGGCTAGGAGTTACATGCGTAGTGTGAAGAAGAATTCTGTGTCCTCTCATTCCCCTTTTCTGGTCTAAGCTTCTCATCCCTCCTTCTCTATCCTTTGTATTCAATTCAGCCATACTAGCAATGGTTCTTATATTTTGAGTTGAGGTGTAATCTCGTTTCTCGGTTGATATGTAAATACTTTTGACAGCACCTCCTTGGTGCTATATTTATGACGCACTTACCTTTCCTTAGGAAGTACTTCATCGAACATTTTCTTTCTGATGCTTCATTTGCAATTAAACTACATGACATATGGGAACGGGCTCCACTGAACTTTCAGAGAAGTAAAATATTATGACATCTCTAATGTTAAAATTGACAAACATATGACAAGTTAAATGTTAAAATTATAGATAAAGCTTTGATAATTTAATATATGTTTAGTAAATATGGAAAAAATTGATAAACATATGATCTATTAAAATATTCTAATGGGAGATTTTTTTATAGTAACACATGATAGTTATTTTCTTAGTCGTCTAACAATAATTTTTCGTTAATTTACGCTTTCAGGGTTAATACATGAGAGAATCCCTAATATTTCTACATTTTCTAAAAAAAAATCACTATAAACTCTTAAAAATAAATAAAATTTTGTATATTTATATGTCTGTTTGGTTTGGATTTTTTTTACTCAATACCAAACCAAATCAAACCAAACCTAGTCGGGTTTTTAAATCGATTTGGTTTGGTTTTTCGGTTTGGTGCGGTTTTCCGGTTCGGTTTGAACACCCCTAGTTGCAGTTACAAAAGAATAGTTTATTTTAAGAAAATGAAAAGCAAAAAATAAAATAAAGAATGTATGATGTAAGGGCCCTGCCGGGTTCGAACCGGTGACCTGAGCTAAGGACCCCTCTATTATCTGCTGCTTAGATTTTAGTTAAATAATATTTCTAAACTTCTTAATTCTTCTTATCAAGATCTTTTGTCACGACCCAATTCTCAAACCCGATCGTGGTGGCGCCTCCCGTGAAGACAAGGCCAACCAACAGAACAACAATGCCCCTTTTTAATAATTAATAAACATAAATGAATGAATAATACGACTTAATGGCATTATAGCCGACATTTACCACCCAACACAACCCAACCGGGGTGTCACAAGTCACGGGCATCTAAAGAAGCCTGAACACAACTACAGAGTCTGTAATTTACATGAATCAAATTTAAAATC
>MU769711.1:46095-59717 GCA_026770625.1 Nicotiana glauca
GCTTGGAATCAAGTAATCACCACCATCAAATGTAGGCAATTCATTCCGACATTCAGCCAGACTCTCCAACCGGTCTACTTAAAAAAAATCATAAAAGATATTAAAATATGTTTACTTGTTGATTGTATAAATATGTATAATAAGTAAGAAAGTAAAACATGACTCCAAATATACCATGAAGAACATTGGTATCACCCTGGTTGACTTGGCTTATTATATTCATTTGGGGAGTCTCATGCACATGAATAACTTCATTAGTACCGTGGTCATGATTGTTATTAGGAGAATCGATGTCAGCATTACCTTGCTCATCAGCCTTTCCATCACTCTGTTACACATTTAGTGAATATAATAATTTCATTAAAAATATACATAACAATATGAATGGTTAACATTTTAAATTTTAAAATAAAACTGTTGATTTTTAGATTATACTTTTGAATCACTCTTCTCAGTGAATCTATCATGAAGATTGTTGTTTTCATCAAATAATTTAGCAAAAGTATCCATCACATACTCCTTGAATAAATAAAAATCCTTACTAAGCTGAACAACATTAGCACAAAATAATAAAAAGGTATTTTAATAAGAAAATAAGAATGAGGATTCACAAAATAACAAACATAAAGAATTCTTACCTTTTCAAAATTATTATCAACATTCTCATCGGACCTTTGATCGTAATTATGTGCGGGTATATTACCATTAAACACTTTCTCAAATGACTCCATCACAAACTTTTTGAAAGACTCATATTCCCTTCTCAGTTTAACAAATTCAAAAGTAAAAAATTTAATTGCTAAAATATTCACTATATTTTAACACATGTAATTTGAAAACAAACATACCTTTTCAAAGTCACTTATACTATATTTTTCCTCCATAAAACTTTGATCATTTGGGTCATTACTATTTATATTTCATAGCTGCTGCTTGTTGCTCCTTTTGAAAGGCGGCGTTATGTAACCAGATTCATTGACACTAAATTGACAAACATCCTCAGAAGCAAAACCTTTTTGTGCAGCAAATTCAACATTTATGGGCAAATATAATGCCCCTAACTCATCCACGGTTGCTGAAATATTTGTAAACACCAACTACAATAACCAAAAAGACAACAACTTATGATGCTAAGTACATGTATATAAAGCATTTAAGTTTAATATTATTATGCATAGAAATGTGAATCATTCTATTTTAATGGAACTATAAAAATATAACAATTACTTTAACATAACAGAATACTTTAAAGTACTTCAGAATTTAATAATATTACCTTGTTACTTGATTCTCCCAACATGCCGCTGCATAATTTCTCGAAGCTAGGCCTTTCTGTAACATTCCAATTTAGTATCCGTGACACTCCTCTTGCAACACGAGTGGCAATATTAGGGTCTACTTCAGAACAACACTCATAAATCCAAATCTGCAATGCAAGTGGTAAACCCCCAAACCTATGAAACTTCTTTACAAATCTAAACTTATTCCTCACTGAACCAATCAAAGCTTTAAATACAACTTTCCCCTATGAAAACTGCTCGTATTCACCACTCTCTATAAAAAAAATCTCTTTTACTTACAAAGGATCTTTTACTAATTGTGAAAAATAAGAAGGTGTATATAAAGTATAATAACTAAATCTTTAGAGCATCATTATCTTACTGCCATCTTTTTTCCATAAAACACTCAATAAGGTCATCCTTTGATACTCTATCACGATCGGGAAAGTACGCTTCCTTGAGCCTATTTGATTCACTATACGTTTCCTCATCATTGACTTCACCAACACACCTTAGACTAGATATAATTACAAATTCTCTAATCCAAAAACACAAAGTACTATGATTGATCTTGACGTAAAATTCATCCTCACTATCTTGAACCAACTCCCTTGACATTAAGAAACGTAAAACTTGATTCTGTACAACAACAGGAGGCAAATCGAGGAAATAGCCAAAACAAGTCTTCCTAAACATTTGAATCTGCTCATCCGTCAATTTCAACTTTAACTCATCAACAACCCCAACATTGGTATGTGAGCTCCAATGAGAACTCGATAATATTGTATCCAATGCGACATAGAGATCCCATTTCTACATTAAAAAAAATTAACTATACTAAGCCATATATGCAAACAGTGCATATCATTAAATTTATCTCAACTACACATCTTCAAAAGAATAGTTCTATACATTTTCATCAATCTCACAGCTGATGCAAGTTAAAATATATTGTATACATCTATTTGAATGATTAAGTATTGATATACATGAGGATAGAGGTATACAAAATAATAGTGTTGTTAGTTGGAAGATATACACACCAGGATATACATGTTAGGTCAAATAAATGTAAACATGTAGTTGTCCAACTAGATATTGATATACATGGGATCGGACATATACACAAAACTAGAGTAATAAGTTCACGGATATACATTGTAGGATATACATGTTATCTCTATTAAATGTATACATGTATTTATAAAACTAAGTACTGAAATACAATGGATAGATATAAAGAATAGTGGTGTTGTTAGTTGAACGATATACAGAACATGATATTCATATTAGCCAAAACAAATGTATACATGTATTTGACAATAAATTATTGATATACATGGGATGGAGATATACACAACACTAGCTCCTCCTAGATTTCTCCCTGTGAAGCTGACATTACAACATAGTCGAACAACAAGTACCATTCTTTTATACCACATATATTTAGCACAAAAGCAGTAACAAATAAAAATTTAGTTCAAAGCCATTACCACTTTTACATAGCATCAAATACAAATAATGAATGCTTATAGCTAATATAAACTATAAATCGGATTAAAAAAATTAAATCAATCAAGATTCAAAATACCTTCACAGTAAGTTTATGACATTGAACTTCCTCCGTGCTAATGTGCTTTCTCTTTTTGGGTTTCATAGCAATATTTTGTTGCATAACAGATGCATTTTTTATTTATTTTTCCTTTGTCTTCTGTATTTGATGCTTCAACCCGTTTTTTCCTTTGCTTAACCTTTCGAACAGCTATTGCATGTGGTGATTTGCACCCCTTTACCACAGTTTCTTCAAAATCAGAATCATAATCAATATGAAGAGATGAAGATTTGACCACATTTGACTTAGATTTTGATTTCTTACTATTTGAATTTTTACCCATTTGTCAACTTGGCAAGAAAGTGAATATCTTCTAATATCTACAATGGGACTTGATTTAAGTTAAGAAAAACTTTAAGAAGACACAGTAGAGAGTATAACACGGATAAAAATGGAGAGAATTGGGGGATTTGAAGAATTTGAATTTTGAGGAAGATAGAGAAGAAATCGTTAAAGAAGGAGAAAGGGGAGGAGAGAGGGAAAAGTGAAAAGCGTGAAAAAAAGGAGAAAGCAGAGGAGAGAGGGAAAATTTGGGGAAAGTGTTGAAGTTAGTGGTTTGGCTATGCTACACCAAGTAAAACAAATAAAAAATTAAAATAGGGTTATGAGGTGCCAATATGTTAAACTAGGACTTTTTTATGCCAATTTTCTTATTACGTTGTTACACCATGCCATTTTTTCTTATTTTTGAGCAAAATTCATTTATAGCCCATCGGCCCAAATATATATTATCCGGTAGTCCAAATATTATAATATATATTTTAGAAATTTTTACCTCCTGTATCAAACCTTAACACTTTATTTGTTTTAAATAAATACCATTTAAAAAAATTATATTCTATAGATACATTTTAAGGTTTATAGCAACAACAACATCTCAGTATACTCCCACAGGTGGAGTCTGGGGAGGGTAATATGTACGCAGACTTTACTCCTACGCCGAGGGGCAGAGAGACTATTTCCAGGAGACCCTCGGCTCAAGAGAGCAACAAAAGACAATATATTAGTACTATCAATATGCTTTTAATAAAATACATAACATAAAATAACAAAATAATTTTTAAGGTTTATAGCAAAATATTTAATTTTGATTACCTCCTAGTCCTAAGCCACTAAATATGCTAATCAGTTACACTATTTTCTTTCTCTCTCTATTTTGATATATCCCATTCTCTTCACCCATCCC
Source organism: Nicotiana glauca (assembly GCA_026770625.1). Lineage (NCBI taxonomy): Eukaryota > Viridiplantae > Streptophyta > Magnoliopsida > Solanales > Solanaceae > Nicotiana > Nicotiana glauca. The sequence goes on from MU769711.1 coordinate 50,174, forward strand.
ATTAAAATTTCCGATCTCGTCCTCCTTCCACCGGATTTGTGAAAAGTACGAAAGATTCAAAAGGTAACCAAAAACTTTATTGGTGATATTATGTAGGCGTTGTTTTGATACTTATAATTCAGACGTGTATATGACCTCTTGGTCGGGAGCAGCCATACAGAAAGAGTAGTCTAACCAACAAAAAATATTAATACTTGACTCCATGAGCATCATTGACATATGAGTTGCTATTATTGTCGTACAAATTTGATACAAATTTAATACATTTATAATACTTCCTTCAGTCCATAGTAAGTGATTTTTTGATTTTTTTTTGTGGTCCAAAATATTTGATTTTTGTTTCTTCATATTTCAAGAATGAATTAATTAATTTTTTCTATATTGTCTTTGAAGTAAATAGTATTGGAGTATGTGTTAGGAGTAAATATTATTCCGGGCTCGCAAAGTTTTCAATGATCTGCTGGTTGCTTCGTCTGCCAGTTGCTTCATTCAATATTTAGTGTGAGTTAATAATAATCAATGACGGACCTAAAATTTTATTTAAGCGGGTTTAAGTAAACATTAAACCGCAATGACAATCGACAATAAGAAATGATGTTTTCTTTTCTATTCCCATACTATCCTCAAAAATATCGTTTGAGGTCGTAAGCAATTTAAAAACAAATAAAATATATCAAAATTTACCTACTTATAAGTTATAAATAATTAAAAAAAATAACAGGGATCTTGCATTTCTGTACATAGGCAAGGCATAAAGGAAAATAAAGAAAGAAAACAAGTGCTAACACAAAAGAAAACAAATATATCAATTTTTTTATAAGACTTAAAAAGTTTCCGCTCGTGTTCGATGTTAATTTATAAGTATGTTTTAGTCTTATAATTAGTTAATTAAGTTATCCATAATTTACATGATGGATTAGTGCGATTGCTGGACACATTATTGGTGATTTTTGTACTAATTTCATCTAAATTCAAATAACTTGAAGCTCGCATATTACACGAGAAAAAATAATATAGAAAAATATTACTTCCTCCAAATATGAAATTGAAGATATTGTTGGTAGCGGATTCATACTAATTATTCTTGCATATGTTGTGTAAAATAATGATTCATGGTTAAATAGTGAGGGAAACTTACAGATGCAATTAAATGTTGCATTCACACTCATCTTTCAAAATCCCTTATTAGGAAAAGTATTATAAAATGAATTAGAATTATGTTATAGAGTTTGTATGGGTCGGAATCCGACCCCACGACAATTAACGAAGCTAATCGAATCTTGAGCTAATCTATAATTAATAAGTTGACCACTTGTTTATAACATTATTCGACTCTCATTCAATAGGATCTACAAAGGCATGGCCTATCCGCCTCCCCATGGGGACGAAATCTCAACGTGGTCACGGCCACTTACTTCCTACTAACGGAGCTCACAACTATAAATATTAGAAGAACGAACCCCATAAAGGGGGAAGGGGGGGAGCTTCTTCTTGACCACTATTCTCCATAGAAAGAGAGAGGAAAGACAAAAAGTGCCCATCTTGTGGGAAGATAAAACACCATTGTAAGGCTTTGACCCTCTTCATGGAGAGGCAGGCCAAAGCAATATCATCAATAAAAGTTGTTAATGCTTCGTCTCCTAATCTCAAGTGTTTATTATCATTTCTTTCAAATGGTTCATGGATTATTACGATTTGTTATGATTTGCCTGCAATTCATATATATTGTTTTATATTCATAAAGTGTGTGATAACTTTTGAGCAAACAATTTGGCACCGTATGTGGAGATTTTCTAGCAAAATCGTGTAGTTCTTCCCTGGACCAAAAGGAAAGAAACGCCAAATCCCTGCTCGAGCAAGCCCAAAACGGCACCTCCGACAAGAGGAACTCGAAGATCTCAAATCAAGATTCAAGTTCTCTCTCTCTCCGATCTCCGACAGTGCGAACAAGAAGAAGAAGTCCCCCCTTAAGGAAGAATTCCCGTGGGGCATCTCCCGCATCCCAAATACGGGATCCGGTCGGAAACCGGTGTTGAGATATCTCGAGCCAAGAGCCACCTCAAGACAGCCTATATGCCCCGATTGGGAGAACAATGCATAAATTGCTCAAAGTCTCGAATCAAAACCGAGCTTCAACACTCGATATCCACAGCGTGAGGACTCAGGCTATGCGCCTTCGCCATCAAATTTGATAAAGTTCAACAACAGTTGAACTGGGACTCAGGCCATGCGCCTTCACCATCAAAATTGATAAAGTTCAACAACAGTTGAACTGGGACTCGGCCATGCGCCTTCACCATCAAAATTGATAAAGTTCAACAACAGTTGAACTGGGACTCAGGCTGTGCGCCTTCACCAGTAAGTTCAACTACGGTTGAACCAAGACTCAGGCTATGCGCCTTCACCAGTAAGTTCAACTACGGTTCAACCAAGACTCAGGCTATGCGCCTTCACCAGTGAGTTCAACTACGGTTGAACCAAGACTCAAGCTATGCACCTTCACCAGTAAGTTCAACTACGGTTGAACCAAGACTCAGGCTATGCGCCTTCACCAGTAAGTTCAACTACGGTTGGACCAAGACTCAGGCTATGCGCCTTCACCAGTGAGTTCAACTACGATTGAACCAAGACTCAGGCTATGCACCTTCACCAGTAAGTTCAACTACGGTTGAACCAAGACTCAGGCTATGCGCCTTCACTAGTAAGTTCAACTACGGTTGAACCAAGACTCAGGCTATGCGCCTTCACCATCAAAATTGATAAAGTTCAACAACAGTTGAATTGGGACTCAGGCTATGCGCCTTCACCAATGAGTTCAACTACGGTTGAACCAAGACTCAGGCTATGCGCCTTCACCAGTGATTTCAACTGCGGTTGAATCAAGACTCAAGCTATGCACCTTCACTAGTAAGTTCAACTACGGTTGAACCAAGACTCAGGTTATGCGCCTTCGCCATCAAAATTGATAAAGTTCAACAACAGTTGAACTGGGACTCAGGCTATGCACCTTCACCAGTAAGTTCAACTACGGTTGAACCAAGACTCAGGCTATGCGCCTTCACCATCAAAATTGATAAAGTTCAACAACAGTTGAACTGGGACTCAGGCTATGCGCCTTCACCAGTAAGTTCAACTACGGCTGAACCAAGACTCAGGCTATGCGCCTTCGCCATCAAAATTGATAAACAACAATTGAACTGGGACTCAGGCCATGCGCCTTCGCCATCAAAATTGATAAACAACAATTGAACTGGGACTCGGGCCATGCGCCTTCGCCATCAAAATTGATAAAATTCAACACCAATTGAACAGGGATTCAGGCCATGCGCCTTCGCCATCAAAATTGATAAAATTCAACAACAGTTGAACTGGGACTCAGGCTATGCACCTTCGCCAGTAATTTCAACTACGGTTGAACCAAGACTCAGGCCATGCGCCTTCGCCATCAAAATTGATAAAATTCAACAACAGTTGAACTGGGACTCACGCTATATGCCTTCACCAGTAAGTTCAAATACGGTTGAACCAAGACTCAGGCTATGCACCTTCGCCATCAAAATCAACAAAGTTCAACAACAGTTGAACTGGAGCTCAGGCTATGCACCTTCATCAGTAAGTTCAACTACGGTCGAACCAAAACTCAGGCTCCGCGCCTTCGCCATCAAATCCGACGAGTTCAACCTCGCTCGGACCATAAGGCTAGATGCCTTCGTCCTCAAATCTAACAAGTTCAACCATAGTTGAACCAGAACTCGGACTAAGCTCCACCATCGAACTCAGCAAAAACCAACCTCCAACGAATCAAGGCGCGGGTTAGGCACCCTCGCCGTTCAAGTAAGTACGCCCAACTCGAGCTAAGATTAGGGGCACGTAAAGTTCGGCCCCGGTCAAACTACAAGGCCGTATTTTTTATCATCACGGCCAGTAGCTCGACCACGCCCGAACTGGGACTAAGGCTAAGCGCCGCTATCGCCAAGCAACGGTGCCGACTCACTCACCCCGAGTCGAAGAAGAAAAGTCACCAACAATCAAAAACTAACATGCCTACCAGAGTCAAACTCAACCTCTTCAAACGCATGAAAAGAAAAATCCAAGGGGGAAAAAGGGGAGGTACAAAACAGATACAAGGCAAATAACGGAAAGAAAATTTCATTTATTCACAAAGTTAATTGCAGGTCATCCCCGCTTACACCCGGCCAAGGCCGGCCAATAAAAAAAGAAAATAAATAAGAAGAAAAACAAAAAAACAACAAACGCCAAGTGGCAAACAAGACAAGAAAAATGCTTCTTTTTACTCGGCGCCATCCACGCCCCCCTCTGCGCCGTCGTCAGCCTCTGGCATCACCGCATCAAAACCACAGTCAATACAGGCCTCACGAGCCTTTTGGCGCACCCCCTCAAAAGCAGCTTTGGCCACAATGCCGGCCTCCCACAAATTTTTATACACATCTCGTTGGGCCTCAACAAAAACCCAAAGTTCACGAGCCTGGCTGTAGGAAGCAGCCTGATCCCGTAGGCGTTGATTCTCTTCCTCCAAGGCCGTGACCCGTTCCGCCATAACCAGGCATTCTGCTCGAAAACACCTATCCGCTCCTCGAGGCTCGCCTCCCTGAAGGCCGCAGCAGCCCTCACCATCGACAGCTGGGACTCGCCGGCGCGGATAGTCTCCTTCAACGCCTCAGCCCTCGACGAAGCGTCACTCACCTGATGATTCAAGGCCGCGACCTCACCCTCCAGTGCAGCCACCTTCCCGCTCCATGCCGCTGCGGCCTCCGCTACCTTGGCCAGACCCTGGCGTTCACATCCCCGCCTCGAGCTCCTCGTCCTTCCGACGGAGCTGCTCCTCAAGGGCACTTATCCTGCTAAGTGTTTGCTGCATTTGGAGTTCCCTCCTCACCAATTCCTCAACCAGGGCCCGAATACGGGGATCGTTTCTCAAGCGCGTGCTTATTTTCCGGCATCGATCCCGGTAGCGGCAATACTTCTCCAACACCCTCAAAAAGACTGCCGAGCGGACGTTAGCTCGACGGATGCTCTCCACCTCCAGCAAATAAGACTGCAAAACAAAGGCAATGGTTAGAATGAAAAGTAAAACAAGGCAAAGAAGAATCAAACCAACGTCCGATTACGTACCCTCAAGCCCATCACGGCCACCTCATTCATTAGCCCGATATCCGTGACGTCCCTCAGCGACGCATTCTCGGCTTCCGAGCATAGCAGCCCAAACTGCGGCACCAAACTCGAGCCTTGGAGCAATAAGTTTAAATCCGTGGGGACCTCAATGAGGCGATACCTTCCCTCTGCGTGCACGACCGAATTCGTGAAACCTTCCCGGAACATGCGGACGTCCTTGGGGTCCAAATCCGATTTGGATTCAGACTTTTCTCCTGCAGCGTCTCTTCCTCCTCCCGCCACTGGCAAGGTAGAGTCGGCCGCCATAACCGCCAACGGAATGCTTGGCTTACCAACCTCAGCAACCGCTGAGGAACTTCCCCCCCATCTCAGCAACAGGAGTCACTAACTGAGTCGCCGAAGCGACGATATCATCATGGCCTAAGCCAGCCGAGGCAAACCCCACTATTTATTCTCCCTCAAGGGCGGGCGCCGCGGCCATACCCTCTTCCGCATCCGCTGGAGGGGAGTCCAAGTTAATTACCATAGGAGGAGACGGCGTGAACACGACCCTGCGCCCGATCAGCGGCCTCTCCTCCTCTTCCCCGTCTGAGGGCGATTCATCCCTAAGGCGCACAACCCCCGACGGCCCCTCATCCCGAATTGCGGCCCGTGGTGGGGAAGGAGCCGCCAAAGACTTAACTGACGTCGCCCTCGGTACGCGGCACGGTACTGGTGCTGTAATAAGCCGAGCAACTGCACCCCGCCGCTGAAAGGCCAACTGAGGAGCCCTGCCACGACGCGACCTCCCTATCACATAAAAGCAAAGTTGGTAAATAAAGCCGAACCAAAACAGAACAAAGGTAGAAGCCAGTTTCTCACCTATAGCAGGCCTGCAGTCATGTCTCTCCCAGAAAGATGCCCACGTATGAACCCCCTCGGTATGAGGGAGCACAGCCTCAACCCACATGCGTATCCTAGCTAACGGAGTCGGTGGCGACTTTTCGGCTACAAAATTGACATGAGTCAACACTCACGAATGCGAGACATAAGAAAAGGAAGAAAAAAGAATACGATGATAAAAGAACTTGCGTACATGGTTCCAAGACTACGGGAACCCAGTGGGGCACGCCACTAAATGCTCAGTCCTGATATAGAAGAAGTGCTCAAAAGGGCGGGGGTCGACCTCATCATCCAATGTCGCAGTCAGGCCCTCGACCCACGAGGGCACGCCCGATGTATGGTGCCACGGACTCTTTAAGCGTAAAGGCTGAGCACGTGCTGCAACGTGACCACCCTACCGGCCAGTTCCCCATACTTCATAAACATCACCAGTAATTTGTAGAGAGAAGAAGTGAGCTGACCCAGTCACACCCCGTAGTAACGATAGAAATCCACCACCAGCATTGGGAGCGGAATCCTAAACCCCAACCTGAAGGGATATGCATAAAAGACGCAGTATCCCCTGGGGTCGGTATGGACCCTCTCCTCGCTTCTGGCGAGGACGATGTCTGCATAGGCAGGAATGACCCCCTGTTCCCGTAATCGGACCATTCTAATCTCCCCCATTAGCGGGGCTTCATACACCGGGTCTTCTCCACCGTCAGCGGTAAAATCAATCACCGGACCTCTGGGCCGAGGAACTATCTCGTAAACTGACGGAACTTCTCCGGTCTCTATCTGCTCTGCACCTCCCATTGCCGGAGGTGGCCCCTTAACTTGCGGAGAATTGACCGTCAAATCCATCGGAAGAGCATCGCGCGAAGAACTACCTGCCACTGCTGATCTATTGAAGAGAAAGAAATAGAATTCGGTGGGCAAGGTGAAGGTTATCACAATCAAGAAAAGAAAGGAGAAGACGAATTAGCATAATGAAAAAGTTTCCTCAGAATCACTCTCAGATGAACAATGAAGTAATGAGAAATGAATGCCTCAACCTACCTTTATAGGCAACGTAAATGGCTTTCTGGAAACCCAATAGCCACCATTAACTGCATGACCAACCGTAAAACGGTTTGATTCTAACAAGGCGTGCGTCATTTTGACAAGCACCACGAAGCAACTTCTCGGCCATCCGTCGGCGCCTCACCATTGGAACAATCGTAACGGCCTGCGAACGCTGGAAGAATGCACCGTACTCCTTCAAAATTCGGGATGCTTAAAAGCGTACCCGGCGCATGCTTATTCCCCTCGGTCGCGTCGCATACGGCCCGTCCCCCGTCATCAACAAGTACGAACCCAAGCAAATGCGAATACCAAAACGTAACGAAGTTCGGTCTCGCTCGAATTATGTTAAAGACGTCATATATCTTCGCTGAGAAGCAGCGCTCCATCCCGACTATACGGCTATTTGGTAATGTGATGACATGACGCCGACATTCTACAAGGTTTAGGCCATCGCCAAAAAGAATTCGGTCTCGACCGAAGCAGCAGCCGACCCCCTTTATCCGAGTTTTTCAGATCACAATTGATGAAGTCCGTTCATCGAGCTCGGCCGAAGCACGACCTCGTTAAACGGAGGGATTAACTGTGTGGGTCAGAATCCGGCCCCACGATAATTAACGAAGTTAATCAAATCTTGAGCTAATACATAATTAATAAATTGTATGACCACTTGTTTATAACATTATTCGACTTTCATTCAGTAGGATCTACAAAGGCATGGCCTATCCGCCTCACCATGGGGACGAAATTTCAGCGTGGTCACGGCCAGTTATTCCTACTCACGGAGCTCACAACTATAAATACTAGAAGAATGAACTCCAAAAAAGGGGGGGGGGGGGAGGGCTTCTTTTTGACCACTATTCTCCATTGAAAGAGAGAGGAAAGACAAAAGTGCCCATCTTGTGGGAAGATAAAATACCATTGTCAGGCTTTGAACCTCTTCATGGAGAGGCAGACCAAATCAATATCATCAATAAAAGTTGTTAATGCTTTTTCTCCTAATCTCAAGTGTTTATTATCATTTCTTTCAAATGGTTCATGGATTATTACGATTTGCTATGATTTGCCCGCAATTCATTTATATTATTTTGTATTCATAAAGTGTGTGATAACTTTTGAGCAAACAAAGTTTAATAAAGAAAGAGTTTATATAATGCAATATTTTATTTAATTTTTAATGTCTTAGATTTTATGATTTGTGAAATAATTTAAATAAGGAAGGATTTATATTAGCTTCATTATTCAGATTTGTAGGTATTCAGAGGAAAGTGGGTTCTTATTAGTTATGCATGATTATGGTTAATATATTTAATTTAAACTTATTTATGTAATAAATGAGTTTAAGAAAGTTTATATAAATTAATAAAAGATAGAAGCTTGAAAATAGAGCTCTCGTAATTATTCCATTTGAAAACTTGAACACATGAAAGGATCAAATTAAAGGAAAAAAACTTTAAATAAGAAAAAGATTTATATAAGGTAACTGTTAATTAATTTTAAAGTCTTAAACAAGATTTCTTACATAATTTTAATAAGGAAAGATATATAAAAAAAATTAATTGATTTTAAATCCTAAATATTAGAAAAATAATTAAGTGACTATTTTGTCCAGTATTAAATCAATTTTTAAAGGGTAAAAAAGACGAACGATATTTTGTTAGGGCCTTCGTGCTTTTAATATAATATAGATATAGATAGTTAGTTAATTAAGTAACAATGTAACAATTTTGAAACACCATAAATAAAATGTAAACAAAATAAATAAACAATTTAAAACTTAAACAATAAATAAGTAAATAAAAACAACTTATCTACCTTCATGTATTACAAATCACAAATAACAAAGAAGAAGAAGAACTTTATAAATTACAAAATAATTTAAACTAAGTAAAGAAGTGCTATTTAAAAACTATAAATATATAAAATGTAACAAATAAAAACAAATGATATGGCAGAGATTTGAACTCAAAACCATCGATTACTATTGGACCCGCGCTATCACCAAGCTATGCTTCATTATCGTACCAATTATTTTTCTTTATATACAAAAAATGAGTTTATTGTCACGACCCAAAATCTCAATCCGGTCGTGATGACACCTCTCGTGAAAACAAGGCTAGCCAACAGATTAACAATACCTCTTTTAACAGTTACTTAACACTAATAAGTCAAACCATAGTGTACATTGTCATAGAAGCGGAAGGAAATGAAAAAACAGGGAACCAGCCCAACTCAGCCCGAAATCGGGGTGTCACAAGTCACGAGCATCTAAAGAATCTAAACACTATTATAAGACCAGTAATATACATAATGGAATTTAGAATCAAAGGAAGAGATACGGCGCCACGAACGCTGACGGTCACTTTGCTCAGCTACGATGGTAAATTTTCCAATCAGCTCAAAACCCGCTACAGGGTGAACAATTACCTGCATCTGCACACGAGGTGCAGGGAGTAAAGTGAGTACTCCAACTCAGTGAATAATAAAA